>JAPKLY010000145.1:202060-306448 GCA_026898435.1 Prunella vulgaris | reverse complement strand
ATATCAAATTAAATTCAAAATTAAAGTAAAATCAAGGTGCATAGTATGCACATGGGTGCATACTAGAATTTGCATATATATATATATATATATATATATATATATATGAATTTGTGTACATCTGACCATTTCCACTTTATTATAACCTTGAAATTCTGTAAAGTTGTATTTGAAATTGAAAGTATAGAGAAGGGTTAAAATTATTTCTTTATTAGAATGGGTATTTTAACCATTTTTTACTTTATTTTTAATTAAAATTTCAATTTTAAGGCTAAATTTAGGAAAATTAGACTTTGACCCCTCCGCTTACATCAAATTGACACTCGTATTTTTTTATAAATTATTGAAACAGAAAAAAGTTTTTCCAGTTGCAGAGCTCTAAACCCCAACTTCGCTTTCTGCCGTAGACGACAAACCGGCTTCAGCGTCTGCCGCCAGTCGCCTCGGTAAGTATTTATGCATGTCGAATAATGTGCGTTTTTTCCCAACCTCTTTTAATTTCTCTTTGATTTCTCGCTGAAACTTTGAGAAACGATATTGCTGTGTTTTTGCTTCTGGTTTTGGGTAAACGCAAGGACACTTCTTTATTTGCATGCGGAATTAGGTGTTTTGATGATATTTTTTATGCTCAAAATCACCCAAACACATTCAAGAAGAATCCATGTTTCATAATTGTGGCTCTTGGTTCTTCAAGGTTAACAGAATGTCAGATAAAGGAGGAAAAGGAAATTTGGCCAAAGGAGGAAAGTCTTCTTTAAAATCGCCAGGTAACATTAACTTTTTTTGTTTTAATTTTTTAGTGTGATCTGGGTTTTCGAGGTCATATATTTTCTTGCCCACATTTCTTTCAATGAATGTGTGTGAATTTAGGTGTTTGCTGCATGTAAATGTGTGTCATTCTATTTCCCTTTGCTGGAAGATGGATGCAAGTCAGTAGCATAATTACTGACGCCTTCATTTTATTCTTTGATCATGGTTGGATTTGGATGTATGGCAAAACATTTAAAATTCACAGGTTTATATTCTTTAATTTTAAACCCTCTCTAAGCTGGGATTCTTTTTGAATTTACTCAAATTGAAAGGGGAATGGGGGAAATACATAAGAAGACTTAAAAAGAAACTATTAGTCTATTAGAAAAGTACATGTTACACTTAAATATAATTGAGAAAGTCTGGCGGAATTAGCTGGTTCAACGTATTCGGAAGAAGGCTTAGTTTGTCACATTTTTTTTGTTGTATTTATGGAGTATTATATCAAGTTTTTGTTTATTTCTGTCAAGATTGGAAAGTTTTTTTGTATTATATGTTTTTTTGTGTGTAGTTAATGTATCTGGGAATAGGTATTTACGTTTTCTGTGCAGCTTATAAATTACTAATTTATACCAGATGGATGTGGCTTGTTTCTTGCTTTCTTTTTAGGGTATCCTATCGTCAGAAGTTTATGTTTTTGTGAAGTGTCCGTTGCATTGCTTTTCCACATATTCAGTACACAATGAATTTTAAGTCAATAAGTGCCCTCTATGCTCTATATTCCAACCACATCTTGCGACGGATATTCCCATTATCCTGTATCTAATCTGGTTGCATGTAATATTGTAATACAATTATAAAGGATGACGAAAAAGGTTAAGTGAAAATTGTTAGCGTGATCAAATGTGAATTCCTGGTTACTTTTCGCAAGTAATAACTATGATACTTTTCAACACTATTTATCTTGTTAAACTTAGGATTTTTAACCTTCTAACTGTTTCTTATTTAACCTTTCATGTATCCCTTTTTCTAATGTGTTCTTCTCATCAACGTTATCAGTTGGAAATGGTGACAGCTCAAGATTGAAGAAAGGGAAAAAGGTTCAGTTTGATTCCGAAGGTTAAATTTGCAGTCGCTGAATTTCTTAGCTATGTAATTCACCCTAATTGCGAATCTGAGCAACTCAGATGAAGCTGCAAATGTGTAATATTATATTGCTGTAACATCACTTGCTTTATTAATTGTTTTTTGTTATTCAATATGCTTTAGATTCTTTGGAAACTTATACTCCAAATTCTAATGGGAAGGGAAGTACTCCAGCTGCAAAAGGTTAGACTCTCTTTTCATTAACATTCATTCATGGTCCTACTAAGAACCATGTTTCTTTTGAACTTTTATTTTTGTTTATGTCTGTTTCCTAGATGCCTAAATTATACTTATCATCTTGACTTTGGTGAAGGTGGGAAAGGAGACGTTGCAAACGGCTCTAAGAAATCGAAGGGAAAGGCACCTACACCTCCAGTGGAGCGAAGGCTTGAGCATGGTATTGTTTTCAATGCATCACTTTATGTTGAGAAATACCTAAATTACTTACTGAGATACCTTTAGAAGGTTATGATCTAGTAATGCGGTCCCAACGCTTGCCTTGTCAATTATTGAGGCAGGACATAAATGTTCTGAATGTGAGTAGATTGTATTGAATTGACTCGTTAAAACTTGAAAAAAGGAAGAAGGAAAAAAATGTTTCACTGACTCCTCTTGGCGTATTATTTCTGGTTATTTTTCCTTTTTATTACTCTCTATAAAAGTATTGGCAATCAACTGCAGACCTTCCTCCAGATTCTACGTGTTTGATGGATTGTGAGGCTGCAGAAATCTTGCAGAGCATCCAAGATCAAATGGTTATATTGTCTCAAGATCCTGATATAAAACTCCCAGTGTAAGTTCTAAATATTAAAGCTTTGACCTTCTAGCCGGTTCTTGTTAGTTTTGTTTAATTCGCTTGAGTTGCATACTTGCATCATTCATGGAATAAGATCAAAATCTTCAAAAGGTTTGACGATGGGCATTATTTTCCTATCAGGTCTTTTGATACGGGACTAACATATGCAAAGAGAGATGGAAATTTTGCAAAGCCTCAGACTGTGAAAGGCTTATTTGAGTATCCTCATATATAGTAAATTTTTTATTTTCTTATCTCATGTGTTAAAACTTAAAAGTTGTTGGTATATTTCGGTCTATTCTTTTCAAGAATTGTTGGTCATTAACTCAGATTAGGGAGCTGAAAAAGCATGGTGTTTCTGATTGTGAGGTACATAGACTGGAGACTTTCTTTTACTATCTTTATTGTCAAGATGAGGGTTTAATAAAGTTTTCATGATTTCAGATTTGTCTGATTGCTAACGTTGGCCCTGAGACGGCGGATGAAGTTTTTGCCCTTATCCCAGCGCTGAAGGTATTATAACCATGTATATTTGCTAGAGAAAAAAATGGTTTTTATAACCATGTCTTTTTGTTGTATCATTATTTCTTTGCTGAAATGCGTACATTTCTCTGTTGTATATTTATTTAACTGTGCATAGAATAGAGAGAGGCTTATGTATGTATGTGTACGTAAATACTACTTCCTCCGTCTCACAGGAATTTGCACACTTTCTTTATTTGGACGTTCCACACAAATTTGCACACTACTAAAAAAGGGAACATTGATTTACGTGCACACTCACATAATTATATACACATTTACTTATATGTCACTACTTTATATAAAAAATATATTTTTCTTAAAAAACGTGAAATCCCAAGGGTGCAAATTCCCTTGGGACGGAGGGAGTATTATTTTTCCTCAATAAACTTTATATATTTGTGATGTATGTTACAGATTGAGCAAGATGAGTGCACTTTGTTTACAAGATGACAATTCAAATTACACAATATTACTCTCGTAGCTGATTTACTTGTGAAGAGATGCCACTTGGATTTCTCAAAATTTTTGTGTCTCGCTTTACAAATCATGCTGTAAACTTATAAGGAATTATTAAGGCTGAACTTATCACCTAAAAATCATGAGATTTGTTTTAAATCCATTGATTCCAGTCGGACTGATGTTGAGGAAAAGCTTCCAATGTGAAAATATGAATCGAATTGGTCATAATGCGGATAAATGACATGATTTCACAATATTCTCTCGCTTAAGTTAATTTGCCTTTCATTTCTATATTGAGTAAATTTGTGTAATAAATGATGGAAATGAGTTTGACTAGTTCTTTTCTTGTTTGTATTCCTAAATACAGACCTCAGTCGTAGTGGCAAACTTGCTTAATTCTTAGTTCTCCAAATCGTTTGCACTGAAACTTTGATATTGATTTTCCTTACAGCCAAAGATGAACAAGTTAAGGGGTCCCCTCACTTTTGCTTTGAGTGAACTAGCTCACCTCAAAGAAGCATTGGCTAACCTAACGAAAACGAGATAGGCGCTCAAATTGCTGTAAGGTTTTCCATTATTCAATCATTTAGTCTTGTGTCTCATGTCACACCTGTATTAAGTTGAGCAAAAGAATCTTCGATTATCACCTTGGGTTTGGTTGATTCTCACGCTTTTCGTGTGTTACTGTTGTAATCTTGGTGTAAATCATTCTAACATGCTATCCATTTACGAATCAGGTATGCTGAATTTAGGGGCTCCGTAGATACACATATGCGCTTCTCCCTTGCTGATGCAGTAAAGAAGACCAACTCTGCTAACAACACCGTTCTCCCATGGTGTATAGTGTTATGATCTTGGCGACTGTACTTATATTCTGAAAAACCAAGTTTGAGCAATTTGCTGCTTTCTACTGAATGAAGACTTCTATTATTTATGATGCCTTAATGGAGTCTTATTTATAACTAATTTTCTGGTAATATTTTCTATTCATGGGAAATTTCTGTGTTTAAGAGATCAATGCCTGAAAATATACCAATCTTGTCTCCGTTCCTGCATTATGCAGTTTACTCTATAATTCATCCTAGCTTGATCTTCCTCCCAACATTCCCCCAATCTACACACAATATATGAGGATTTTACTGAATTAAGGTGTCTATCATCTCCTTGCATTTCATTCAACCAGACTTTACTAGAAAACGCATTTGGCATCACACATATCATCATGGTGTGGTAGGTATGATAGCAGAGTGTGAGGGGTGGTCATTTGGTCCGTTCGGTCCTATTTTTTTTATATTGAAGATTGAACTGAATAGAGGTTTGAGTAGAATTAGACAGAACCATATTATTTTGATCTTGCTTTCAAAATTATTTTTAAAATTAAATACTTTATATTTCATTAAAATATATATTATGTATCATAATTATTACTTAATTTAGTTCACTACAAACAAGTTAGAGAGATGGAATAAAAAAATATAACACAATTAAGTTTAACAATATCACAATTTAAAGTTTATTATGATTTGGTTTAGAAATTAAGGCTTGAGTTTTTTTTATTTGTATTAGTTTTATAATATGTATTATATATATAGTATAATAAATATATTATATTTTTAAAATAAAATTTTGAATAGACCAAAATTTTAAATTTTCAAAATTGAAAATTTTAAAAATAAATTTAATTGACTGAATTTTATCGTTTCGAATCGATTTTTAAAATTTTTCGATTTCGTGAACACCCTAATCACCACAATTGACACCAGCGCATTTGCTCGTTACCGATACTGAAAAATGTTGTGCAAAAAATTAACAGTTAAAATCGTTGTTGTTGCAAAACCCGTTTTTGAGCTGGCAATTTGTGAAAATTTCATTGTATTTCTTTATTCCATTAGCAGTGATTAGTGATAGTGGCAACCAAGGATGAAAATATCGCGGATATATCGCGGATATATCGCAAATTTTGAGTATGCGATATGGATATTGGGGTACAATGTATTTTTTACAAAGTATCGTGGATATATCGCAAAATATCGTAAAATATCGATATCGGTTCACTCGTAGTACAAAATTAATTGAAAATCGGGAAATATCGCAGATATATCGCAAAATATCGCACTACATAAAAAATCACAATTTTTTCTTTTTTTATATTTTTATACAATTTTCAAATGATAATTTTTTTTAGTGATTGTATATTCTTTCTTGGTTTTATTTTTATACATATATATTTTTTTATTGGGCACTGATCATAGTGATATGTCTCAAGATTCATATGCTTCTGACACACATTCAAATTCACAATTTGGTTGGAATACTCGAAATGTGTTTCAACATCCATTTTCATATCAACAAATTCATTGGGTTATTGCACACTATCCAATCTATGGTGAAACAGTTGGAAGAGATAGAGAAACATATGAATGACATGTGCATAACTATATGCAGGATTATTCTAATGCAATGAGTTGGTACCAATATTGTTTGGACAAAGATGGGATTCCATCTTCTACATTTGAACCCCATAGTTTATCATTTTGGTACTAAATGTATTGTATCATGTAATTCACATCATCTTTTATTGTATTATGCATTATATTATTAATTAATTAATGTCAGACAATGATTATATAGTCCATTATCTATTTATTTGCTTTAAACATGTCAATTTTTTGTGATCTTAAATGAAACATATGGATAATAACATGCTATAATAATCCCTAAAATTTCATATTAAATTTCCAAACTTTTAATAAAATTTCCATTATTTTTTTATTTATTTTGTGATATCGATATATCCATCGATATTTCCGTAAATTTAAGGTTGCGATAGCGATATTTTCATCCTTGATGACAATATATATTTACCTGGAATAATTAATTATGTTATCTCTAAAAGAATGTCAACATCAGTTGGAATTAATCAATGTTAATTTTTTTTAAGAATAGGTTCAAACTAACTAAAAGAATCCCCATGATTTGAAAGGAGAAAATATTATATTTATTTTTCCATCTTTTAGTTTTCTGTGCAGCTTCATGTCATTCGACCCCTCATTGCCTCTTGCATTATGTCAACTTAATTAAACCACATTTAAAAAAAATCTGTAATCATATATATTCTAATTTCTAGCAAGTTTTAATTTCTTATTAATTTCTTATTAATTTCCCTTACACATACTACAGTACTATCATATCATAGTCATAATCTAAAGATTATTCCATGATTTAAAAAGAGTCAATTGATGGGATTAGTTCATGAAAAGATCACCTAAATATAGATTGTGTTGGGCATCAAATTAATACGAGAAAAGATTATGAGCTTAATAAGGATTGAGTGACAGGTATTTCCACGAGGCTTTTTGGAAAATGCCTCAGCCCAAATGGACAACATCAAACCCATATGCAGGTTCAGTTCATCCCAAGGGCATAACATACTGTCTTTTTCAAATAAAAGAATATTTACAATACTTTGGCTCAATCCAAATACACGTAAAAATATGAGAAATTTTAAATGACATTATTTTGATAAGTATTTAAATTTCCTTCATTTTAAACGTGACTCAAATTTAAGCATTTGTAAATTCTTTAACTTACTTGAAGAAAGTAATTATTTGTGTTTGAAATCCATGGATTTCAAATCCACTCATCTAAATAGAGTCCTAGAGAATTCGAAATTATGTAATGCTAAAAAAAGTGAAACTAAATGAGATTGGTCAAGCTCAGAAACCCCATTGGACAGTGACTTGCTTGCAATATATGTTATAGCTTGCTTTTATGGGTATGTTAAATATATTCCTTAGATTAATTTCTTGGCAGTTTCTTGAGAAATGAAGAGGATAAAGAATGTTGCTGAGTGAGATGTTATGTAATATAAAGATTGGAGCTTGAAAAAGTCAGGTCAAATGCCTTAATTAATTGATGTTATTACCTGGTTTAAGCTGACCTTATGATGCTTAAAATTTTGTAATACAACTACCAACCTCCTCTTCATACCTGCATTATTAAGCCTTGCTGTTCAAGGTAAACAGACTTTTCTGTTTGTTTTCAACATCTATAGTACACACAACATGTATGTATTTCCAAAGGCTCGATGATCTAATAAGCAGTATTCACTACAATTGTAACTGATCAAACAGTGTTTGTGATTGTGCAGTTTCTGCAAGAAACATGGGTGCAAAGCAAAGCAGAGATGGAAGTTACGTCCGTCGTAACTCCTTCAGCCTCGGATCTCGTTCAACGTCTTCTCCTCGTCAATCCGATCATGCTGAGCCCAGTTTTTTGTCCCAGGCAAGGATGGAGGTGCAATCAAGATATGGAAGAATTGGTGATAATTATGATACTCTTGAGCAGGCATGTTTTGATTGCTCAAATTAAGTTTTGTAATTTCACTTATGATTCTTGTTGGAAGTACTTACTAGTCTGACCTTGGATTGATTCAAGAGTCTAACAAGACTTGAAAAAGTGATTTTGGTTTTAGATTATTTTGTGCATGAGTTGTTGATCTTGATCATGTTTAGGTTACACGAGCTCTTATAGATTCGGGTTTGGAATCGTCGAATCTCATTGTGGGCATTGACTTCACGAAGAGCAACGAATGGACAGGTAGAGACTCATTCAATGGAAGGTGCTTGCACGACACATTTGATGGCTTGAATCCATATGAGCAAGCCATCTCAATCATTGGAAGGACACTTCCAGCTTTCGATGAGGATAATAACATCCCTTGCTTTGGATTTGGTGATGGTATGTTTCTGCACCACTGATGCTGTTATCTTTTATCAATGTTGAACAACTCAATATGATTTATGGAATTGTTATTTGCAGTTAGTACTCATGATACGAATGTGTTCAGCTTCTTTCCGGACGAAAGGCCTTGTCACGGCTTTGAGGAGGCGCTCTCTCGTTACAGAGAGATCGTTCCAAGTGTTCGTTTAGCGGGACCCACATCATTTGCCCCAATCATTGAAACTGCTATAGGGATAGTTGATGCAAGTGGTGGTCAATATCATGTTCTCTTGATTATAGCTGATGGCCAGGTAACTTGTTGTGTTCATCTTTTGGGAAAAAGAAGAAGAAGAAGAAACGTTAATTTCCTCCAAAGTTTTGACATTGATTCTCACTTAGGTGACAAGAAGTGTAGACACTGGAGTAGGGAAGCTAAGTCCTCAAGAGCAAAGCACAATTAATGCAATAGTCAAAGCAAGGTTGTACAAGTTGAAACATGATTTCGGGCTTGATTTATGCTCGGCTCTGATTTATGTTGTTGCCATTATGCAGCGAATACCCGTTGTCTATCATCGTGGTTGGTGTTGGAGACGGGCCTTGGGACATGATGCACGAGTTTGATGACAACATTCCAGCTCGCATTTTTGATAATATCCAGGTAGAAATTCATGATCATGCTTTGCACATATAGTTAAGAGTCTGATTTACCAATAATCATATGATTGTGGTGAAAATGCAGTTTGTTAACTTCACCGAAATCATGTCTAGAAATGTGCCTTTAGCTCAGAAGGAAGCTGATTTTGCCCTCTCTGCATTAATGGAGATCCCTATTCAATACAGAGCAACTCAGGAACTCCATCTCTTGAGGTTACTTCACTTTTACATGGCATTATGGATTCATCAACTCAGTCTTCTGATGATATGTTCAACTAATTGAAATAAATTTGTCGCAGCACACGGAGAGGGCACCACAGAGTCGCTCCGTTGCCACCTCCAACTCGCATCTGGAGATCAGCTTCTTCGACCTATAGTTCCCGAACAAACAGCTCCAGTCAAAACTTCACAAGCTCATGCCCACCTTCTCCTGTTTCAACTGAGAGTTCTTCAAATAGGGTAGATTTAATAGTTGATATTTCCATTTTTTATTGTTGTGTTTTAGCACTGTTTGGTGATTCTTGCTGATATTAATCTCTGATGCTGCAGAGGTGCCCTGTCTGTTTCTTCAATAGACGAGATCTTGTGCTTGGATGTGGACATCAGGTAAGCAAACACACCAAAAAGAAGATATGAAACTATAGATGAGTTGATCTTTCTTTCCTCACTTAATTCTGCAATCATATTTCTGTGCAGACATGCATTGACTGTGGTAATGAACTTACCTGCTGCCCCATTTGTCGGACGGAGATAACAACTAGGATAAGGCTTTACGACTGAAGCTAGCGTTCGAATTCAAGATATGAGTTGTTTGGCAGTGCAAATTGTGATCTCTGTATATGTATATGTGCTTGATCCTCAAAATATACATCGAACAAGTTCCGTTTTTCCCAACATAAATAAATGCATATAATGTTTTTCTCAAGTACTTTCTTCCTTTCAAAATTCAATTATCCAGCAGCCCAGAAAAGAAGGACACGACTTCTGGAAAAAGCTGTATTCTGTGATAGTAGATGGAAAAAATTTCAAGATTCATCTGCTGGATGAAGATCAAATAGCTCCTTGGCTCAAAACATGGTGATAAGTGATCTAAAGAGTGCCATTTCAAGATTTTTGCATGCATTAACTAAAAAATTGAAGAATTATAATTAAGGCATTCAAGTTCGGTGGATGTAAAACAACATGCCATGTCAAGACAAATAATCTGGTTCAGCATAATATTCTATTTCAAATGCAGTGGTCAATATTGGTTCTATTAGAAGAATTTAACTGACTAGTGGTGGACTTGATTGTAATAAGTCAAGAAAAGCAGCCAGTGGGTTCGATCTGTTCACACCTTCTTTGCCTGATAATTTTACTTTGCAATTATGAATTTCAACTATAAATAGGCTACAAGAGAAGCACTCCAATCATCTAACTTCACTAGGAACAAAACAAAAGGCAGAAATGTTTACCAAGAAAACATTGGTGCTCGCTTTGACATGGCTGCTGTTCGTTGCATGCCTCGTCATTTGTTCGTCTGCAGCTAAGGCGACCCCAGCTGAACGTGTCCTCCACCCACAAGGTGGTATAATTTTTTACTAGTATTACTTGTCATTCAAAAGAATTGTATGTTAATGAGGTGCATTTTTCTTATTTTGAAGGGTGTCGTTGCTGCTTATTTGATTACAGCAAGACTCTCATCACTTGTGCCAGAGTCTGCTGTGGGCAGAATTGCTGCTAATTGCTACAAGAATTACAACCATGTGCTGCTAAGTGCTAAGCATGTATCTTGCATCTGCTTTTATATCACCCTTGCCTTTTCTGCTAATTGTATCTGTGTCAACCTAAATTTCCATTTCCATTGCCATCAATAAATTAATAAATTATGCATGTGTTGAATGAGCATCAAGAGCAAATTTCATTCATCATCAGAAAAACATTAATCCCTGACTTGCAATGAATATATAGTATCAAATCGACTATAAAAATCTTCGAAATGAAAAAACCCCCACTCTGTGTCATATGACAAGAAAAATGACAAGGAAGGTCCAATTGGGTCAAGGAGGATTCTGTTTTTGCAACTGATCACGGATACCATGCAATCAGCATATATAATAGCTTGAAATGGCTAGCCACACCATCTACAAGGAATTTTTAATCCCTGCTTAATTTCTAGACTGGATGAGTTTTATTTGTAACTAATTATCTGGTAATCATGGGATTTTCTAATTTTGTGTTGAAGAGATCAAATCATGAAATTTACTCTATAATTCATCCTATAGATTGATCTTCCTCCCAACACAACATGTATGACAATTTTACTGAATTGAGGTGCCTATCATTTCCTTGCATACAAATATTTCATTCAACCAGACAACGCATATCATGGTGTGGTAGAACGGGAAAATTACTTTTTTAGGACACATTTGGTCAAATAAATTGAGCTTCTTTTGCCTAAATTTACCAAACTTAAAAGTTTGTGGTATAATTTTGTATGTTTGTAAAGATAATGCCTAATTTTGTAAGCCTATAAATATAATTTTCTAATTTTTGAGAAGATAATGTTTTAATTTTGTAAATACTATGTCCAATTTTTTTTTCATTATTGACACCAGCGCATTTGCTTATTACACCAACTTTACAACACAATATCAAAAAAATATTGTACATAATAGTGTATATTGAACAAAAATTGGGGTGTGAATGCCCGCACCTTATAAATAATTTTTAACAATTAAAATCGCTGTTGATGCGTTTTTGAGCTGGGATTTTGTGAAAATTCATTGTGTTTAATTTCTCAATTTCATAGTGAATTATGATATTGACAACTTATATATATTCCCCAGAAATTGACTATATTTCGCCATGGCAAAGTATTATGTGAATAAAACACACAGTAAATTTTATGGTGAACAATAATTTATTTTAAGTATTTTGAGATTTGATTATTTTAGAGATAAATGACATAAAATACTGTATATGAACTAACACGATAATGTATACAAACTAACACCACACTATATATGAATTAACACCACACGTATTATCCCATAGTGAATTAACTAAAATCATATTGTATATGAACTAACACCACATTGTATAAGAACTAACACTACACTGCATATGAATTAACACTACACACCGAACTATGTGTTACTGTGTGAAATAAAATATGTCATTCACAAAATTATTATAGTGAGTATTACTTACTCTTTCGCCATACATGTTTATTGTGGGGGAAGCCGAATTAAGGAAATAATTAATTATGTTAAAGTCAACATCAGTTGGAATTAGTGAAATGTAAATTACTTGATAATTGTATTTAACAATTCCCAAACTAATTAAATGATGGGATGATAAATATATATATATTTCCATCTACGCGCGTGCAGATTGATGTCAACTGATACTGATTCCATTCGACCCCTTTCCAAGTCTCATTGCCTCTTCCAAGCCACAAACAATATCATTTAATTTCTTTTCTAATCTATGATCATACTTTCTTGTTATTCCAATTTATATCTTTTATTGAGTCTGTCCATATAAAGGTATCAAGTCCTCTTCATTCCTGCATTATCAAGTCTTCTGTTTGTGCTTAACACCTTTGCATAAAATATATATGTATCTTCAAAAGCTTGACCATCTTATAAGCAGTACTGTTCACTACAATTGTAACTGATAAAACAGGATTGTGCAGTTTCTGCAAGAAACATGGGTGCAAAGCAAAGCAGAGATGAAAAGTACATCCGCCCTAACTCCGGATCTCGTTCCAGGTCTTCGCCTCGTCAATCTGATCATGCTGAGCCCAGCTATTTATCTCAGGCAAGGATGGAATAAGGAAGAATTGGTGATAACTTTGAGACTCTTGAGCTGGTAAGTTTTATATTTTGCTGAAATTTTATTTTGTAATTGCATACATAACATGTTTGTTCTTTGCTATGTCGACCATGAATGGATTCAAGAAGCATAATTTGTGTCTAACAGGACTTGGAAAATTGATTTTGCCCGTTAGCTTAGATTCTCTTGTACAAGTATTTTATGCTTCATGTCTTGATGTTTAGGTCACACAAGCTCTAATGGATTCGGGTTTGGAATCGTCGAATCTCATTGTGGGCATTGACTTCACGAAGAGCAACGAATGGACAGGGAGAGTCTCATTCAATGGAAGGTGCTTGCACAACACATTACATGGCTTAAATCCATACGAGCAAGCCATCTCAATCATTGGAAGGACACTTGCAGCTTTCGATGAGGATAATCGCATCCCTTGCTTTGGATTTGGTGATGGTATGTGTACAAACCAATAATTTCAATACCTATAAATAAATCATGGATGTAAATGGCGGTCGCCGAGACAGCCTAAACGCTTGAAGGCCCTCGGCCGCAGACGCCAAGGTTAAATCGCCGAGAAAAATCCACCAACACATTTGGCTATGCCGAGGCCGTCTTGACACCACCTAGATGACCATTACTCTTCTTTTTTAATGTTTATTTTAATTTAAAAGTTAGAACTAAAATTAATTTACTAAATTACTAAAAAATAAAAATTTAATTGAACTATTTCATAATTTATTCGTTCTATGTATTTTGCTCTTTTCGTGTTTAATTTTGAAGTTGGACAATGTCGTATTATGATAGTTTTTAACTTTTTATTGATTTTTTATATTTTGTGATAGTTATTAATTATATTTTAAATTTATAATTTATCTATAATGTATATTTTTATTAATATATATTTAGAAAAAAATTAATATTAATAAAAAATAAAATGAAAAATAGAAAAACCTTGGCACCGCTAGGCACCGTCTAGGTGGTCTTGGCGGCACTCGACCGCCCGACGACCGCCAAACGCCATTTGCACTTTTGAAATAAATACATAAAAGGCGAAGAAAAAAATATGGTAAACATAATTTTTTTATTAAAAAAATATGGGTTACAACTCTCGTGAATCTCTGGATTCCTATCTCCAAGGACATGAGCTTGATTCGTGGTACTAGGGTCTTGACGATTTATTTCGGATTTGACCTACAATTTGGTAGTAGGGAGTAGATGGGATCGTTGATGATGACTTATTCCGTCTCACCAACGATTTGGTAATAGGTGAAGAATTTGACCTACAATTTGATAGTAAGGAGTAGATGGGGTCTTGGCGACTTATTCCATCTGACCTATTAACGCTCTATTCTGAGTCTCTTATTTATAAGAGATCAGTGACTTCAAGAGCAAGAAAGCGATATTCTTAAATCAGAGAATAAGAAAAAGATATTCACAAATCTTGGAGATAACATATATTTTATCTCCAAAATTGTGATTTATATAATATATGACACCATTAAATTTAACAAATTTTCGGTGCTTACAGTTTGTTTCTGCAGCATAAATGTCGTTATCTTTTATGAATGTCGAACAATCAATATGATTTATGAAAATGTTATTGCAGTTAGTACTCATGATAGGAGTGTGTTCAGCTTCTATCCAGACGACAGGCTTTGTTATGGCTTTGAGGAGGTGCTCTCTCGTTACAGAGAGATCGTTCCAAGTGTTCGTTTAGCAGGACCCACATCATTTGCCCCAATCATCGAAACTGCTATAGGGATAGTTGATGCAAGTGGTGGTCAATATCATGTTCTGTTGATTATAGCTGATGGCCAGGTAACTTGTTATGTTCATCTTATGGAAAGAAAAAAAAGACAAAAAAACCTTAGTTTCTTCCAAGTTTACATTGATTTTCACTTAGGTGACAAGAAGTGAAGATGCTGGAGTAGGGACGCTAAGTCTTCAAGAGCAAAACACAGTTAAAGCAATAGTCAAAGCAAGGTTGTACAAGTTAAAACACAACTTGGGCTTGTTTTCTGCTAGTTTTTGCTTGATTCTGATTTATGTTGTTGTTATGCATCGAATACCCATTGTCTATCATCGTGGTTGGAGTTGGAGACGGGCCTTGGAACATGATGCGCGAGTTTGATGACAATATTCCAGCTCGGGTTTTTGATAATATTCAGGTAGAAATTCATGATCATGATTTGCATATGTCATTGAAAGTCTAATTTACCAGTGATCATACGATTTTGGTGAAATGCAGTTTGTCAACTTTACAAAAATCATGTCTAGAAATGTGCCTATAGCTCGGAAGGAAGTTGATTGTGCCCTTTCTGCATTAATGGAGATCCCTATCCAATACAGAGCAACTAAGAAACTCCATCTCTTATGGTTACTTCACTTTTACTTGTCATTTCTGGATTCACCATTGCAGATTTCAATTAATTGAAATAATTTTATAGCAGCACACGGAGAGGACATGACAGAGTCGCTCCATTGCCACCTCCATCGCAAATTCAGAGGCCAGCTTCTTCATCCCATAATTCCCAGACAAACAACTCCAGTCAAAACTTCGAAAATTCATGTCCTCTTTCTCCTGTTTCAACCGAGAGTTCTTCGAATAGGGTACATTTAATAGTTTTTTTTTGTGTTTTAGCATTCAGTTATATGTTTGTTTTGGTGATTCTTGCTGATATTAATCACTGATACTGCAGATGTGCCCCGTCTGTCTCTCTAATAGACCAGATCTTGTGCTTGGATGTGGACATCCAGTAAGCAGACAAAAAAAAAAAAGATATGAAACTGTACATGAGTTAACCTTTTCTCACTTAGTTCTGCAATCATATTTCTGTGCAGAATGAACTTAGCTGGTGCCCCACTTGTCAGACGGAGATGACAACTAAGATAATACTTTACGATGACCGAATCACAACGTTGGAGAAAGGGATGGAATTATGGGAGAACAATTTAGAAGCAATTAGCAGATCGATGGCAACACTCACTGCATCGGTCTTTGAAATCCACTCCATGCTCAATATGTTGACTAGGATTGTGCCACCAGCAGGCAACCATACTCCCCAAACTCAACTACCTATTTTCAATGGAGAAGATCCGTCCTCATGGCTTTCTAGAGCAAAACAATTCTTTGATATCGAGAAAATACCAGAGGATATGAAGATTGTGTATGCCCTTGATGCCATGCAGGGTCCAGCCCTTAACTGGCTGCAACGGCTTCGATCTCGCTGCCCAAATCTCAATTGGCCTCGCTTCTCTATGGAGTTGGTGAAACAGTATGGCAACGACTACCGCGCTAATCACTATGAGACGTTCCACCGTTGATGAGTATATTCATCAGTTTATCTCTTATTTGGCATCAGTTCCTCACTTGTCCAAGGCGGTTGTCTTGGGGCTATTTCTACATGGCCTCCGGAGGGACATCAAGTTGCGCATCATTTCTAAGGATGCACAAGATCTATCCACAACAATGCATCTCGCACGAGAAATAGAACGAGAAATAACAGCCCCACGAGACCAGTTTCACAATTCCCTGCAGGTCCAGAACCTCGCTCATCATCCATTTGATGGTAGCTCAGCCATGCAAAGAGGGTACACACGATTGAATGGGGTATTGACACAAAAACTTTCACCTTCTGCATTTGCTCCAAGTCAAGATATGGAAAAACCTTCTGAAGCAGCCCCTCATGGCCAAAATCCAGCTGGGTTGGAGGGTTATTTAGTTAATCAGGGGTCTCATCAACGTACCTTGTCAAATATCGGAATACCGGGACCTTTGAGCAAAAGGTCTGTGTTTTAGATGTTGGGAACCATACACTCTGCAACATATATGTGTAATACCCAGAAAATAATTTTTTGAGTTAACAATGATTGTTTGAAATCAATTGGAATAAAGAAAATGAAGAACACCAAGATTTACGTGGTTCGATCAGGAATGATCTACGTCTACGGATGAGGGCCCCTCTCTCACTAATCAATGGAAGATGATACAAATTACAAGTATTTTAGATCTCTCTAGAGTATGCTGTGTGTTAGTTGTTGTTCCCTATACATATGAGCGTATATATATATAGGAATAAGGAAACCCTAATTAATGCTAGTGATCGTAACCAACTAACAAGAAATTGCTACAGTTGCAACCGAAAATGAATAACTGTCAGAGCCCAATGGTCTTCAGTTTTGATTCTGTTAAACTGATCATCAATTGCCAAAGTGGAAGTTTAAATTACTTCGTAACTGATTCTTGGTTAATTTCTGACCTGGAGTCAGTAAGCTCCTTTCCTGTCTGCTGATGCGATATGTCCTCAGCTGAGTCTGAGCACTCAGCTGATATCATCAGTAGACATTCATCAGCTGATATCATCAGTAGACCTTCATCAGTTGATATCATCAGTAGACCTTCATCCTGACTAACCAGCCTGTCCATCATCCTGACCTGACCAACTGACCTGACCATCATCCTGTCCTGACCAACCAACCTGACAGATCATCTTGACCACTCAGGAGACTACACCAGCTGACCCCCTCAGCTGACTTCCTCAGCTGACTCCGCTGATATACCAGATGACTTTCAGTAGACTTCCAGACGATCTCAGCTGACCATATCAGATGACCCTCAGCAGACCTATCAGCTGACCTCCTTCAGCTGATAGTATTAATGTTCCGTTAATCAGCAGCACTTGTTCATCTGATCTTTATGTCACTTTCTTTGCACCCATAACATAATTAAAGTTATTTTTCTTGAGACTATTAAGAGGTTTTAAGATAGAATTTTGAGAGTTACAACATATATTCTATGATCGGTTTTAAGAATTATTTATGCAGATTAATGAGGAGATTAAATTGGTTTTAAGGCCATTAAGTTAAAATTGATTATGGGTTAATGACCTTGATAGTGCATTATGATCGACATTATGATTTTTTTAATTCGGTTTTAAGTGGAGATTAATTGGGATTAATGAGCCATTATTAGTTTGTCTTGTGAATCAAGAATAAAGGTGCAAGATTGATTTTAGCTTTAAGTGCTCACTTTACACATTGCCATCAATTTAGGGAGTAACGAACTCCCTATTAATTTGAGCGGATAATTGTTACTGATTTTGTGAGTTGAAAAAAAGAACACGATTATTAAGATTAGTACAATTAACAAAAAGGAAGGATTAGAAGATAATTAAGTATAAGTTCATAGTTATTGCAAAAAGGAAAATTGGGCATAAACTTTTGGAGAGAAAAAGAAAAGAAAAGAGGAAAGATGACAGCAACAAAGTGTAAGGTTAAGTTAGTGATTATTTGTTCTTCACAAATAAATAGATAAAGAAGAAGTGTTTTCTTGGGTGGTTGTTTTTTTTTTAAGAACATAGCAGTGGTAGCAATAAGGAAGAAAGACGTGTTTAGGAAATAACGTGTTAAGGATCGAGGAATTAGCGCCGTTCGTCGTACGTACACTTTCGATTACTGAATATTTCAACAAATCAAAGGTGTGGATTCTTATTTAAACTTCGTTTGTCACTTTTAAATATTATATGTGGTTTATTGTTATTATTTGCACCAACTCGCTATTATGAACTATGATTCGTTATGTTCGGCGAGGTGAAGGTCGTATAACACACTATGATTTAGCTATGTAATATGTTATGTTCGGCGGGGTAAAGGCCGTATAACGTAAATAAATTATAGTTGGCAAAACCAACACAGCTATGGGTAAGATTGTGTGTGGGATAATAATTCCGATTATATTTTATATTTAACTGTGACAAATTGAATCCTACTGAGAGTTGTTTGCTCACCTCAATCTTTTATTTATTTATAGATCCAAAAGGGAGTGCGGTGAAGGGCTGGTAGATGTGTCTCAATTATTAATATCAAATCCACTTTATGAAATATTCTTGATTATATCACAAAATCATTGCACAAAAGTATTAGATTTTTTCCACATCATATATCAAAATCTAAGATTTTTTGGCGATTTTGTTAATGGTTTTGAGTTCGTTTCAAGTCCCTCTCGAATATGGTGGAAAATATTTTTTTTCCATGGTATTTCTCATTCAAAAAATATTTTTTAATATAAAATTTTGTTATTTTTTATATATATAATATATGATGTGTGTAAGCAAATAAATTTTGCTTCCCAATAAAATAATGACATGTGTATAAATTAAATAAATATCAAACATATATTACTATTTTAATTTTGAGGATTTACCAAATTAATTCTCTAATTAAATAGTAAAATGATATTTATTTTACATGATACAAGTCGTTATTAAATTACGAGTCTCCCGATACTCGTAAATGACAATAAATGACTGATTTGCCCTTTTTATGAAGACGGCAGAAATTAATCAAGCCAAATTTGGTTGATTCGTAAATCCTGCCAATCAAATCAGCATCAGCCAATTGGAGTGCGCCACGTGTCAGCGCAAGAAAGGAAGGTGTTCACATCTCCACCCTATAAATAGGGGCCTTTCTTGTTCATTCTAAAATTGTCCACACCCATCGAAGACGAATGAGTAGCAGCAATCCTCTCGACGAACAAAACTGCGAGCTAAGAAGATCCATCGATCCAGCTCTTCGAAGATTCAAGTGTTCTTCACCAAATCTGAAGAAGTTCTTCGAAGATTCAAGCCGTTCTTCATCAAAATCTTCTAGAAACACTGTTCGATCCAAGACAAGAGGCCAAATTCCTCCGATCAGACATTTTTCTTGAAGAACACTTTGAAGATCATCAAGCGTTCTTCGCCATCTTCAAACATTCTTCGCCAAATCCAGCCAAAAATATCCTTCAATCAGAAACAAGGAGCTCCATCCCTCTGATCAGACGTTTCCAGCCGAAGAACACCTTGAAGGCAACAACTGTTCATCTCCGTCTTCAACAGTTCTTCATCAAGTTCATCCATAAACACGCTCCAATCAGAGATCAAGGTCCAAGACCTCTCCGATCAAGTGTTCCAGATCAAATCCAGACTTGAAGATTTGTAGACCGTTATTCACCAAATTTTGAAGCGTTCTTCACCAAAATCTTCAAAGACTTCGCTCGATCCAAAACAAGACGACTCTGTCCTTGGATAAGCGTTATCAAGTCAAACTCCAGTCAAAGTCAAGTCTAAGTCAAAGTTGAAGGAGAATCAGATGACAAGTTAGAGAGAAGAACCCAAAATTCAATAAATCATTGTATATCATTTCAAGTGTTAATAAAATATTTTTATTACACAAGAATTGTTATCACAAATTTGGCACGCCCAGTGGGACACTACTCTACCTCTCATCTTTCCTCTTCAAGACTTCAAAGCTTCAAGTCTACATCAACATCTTCAACATGTCTTCAGCACGCAAGATCGTTGTCAGAGTTTCTCCATCCAAGACTGCTGATGCCAACGTGGTCACTCGAAGTGTATCGAAGAAGTTGGAGTTTGAAGCCTCTTTACAAACCAACTCTTCAGTTGGGAACAAATCACCTCGTGCTGCTAAGAAAGATGAAGCGGACTCAGCAGGCTCAACTCCCAGTCAGACTCCTTATTAACTTCAGAAGCAACTTCAGTGATGATGGCGGACACTTCAACTATTAAGAAAGTCTCTCAAGTCTGCTCAAAGCTGTTGAAAGCCTCACCAGCCACGTCAAAGAACGAGACTCTACAATTGCTAAGCTGATTAGCAAGGTGGATGGTGTCGAGTCAAGTCATGCTCATGGAAAGCAAGTTGAAGAGCGTGATGAAGGGAAGACTTCAAGCAAATACCAAGCAGCTGAGACCGAACTAACTGCGAGAGAGCTGCTGATATCAGTTGATGGCGGGATACAAGTCGACCATATCAAAGAACTCATCTTGGAGACTATGAAGGGGAAGTTTGAAGACAACTCCAAGTCAAGCAACAACTATGCTAAGCCTTACACTGAAAGGAT
The DNA here is from genome assembly GCA_026898435.1 of Prunella vulgaris. Taxonomy (NCBI): domain Eukaryota; kingdom Viridiplantae; phylum Streptophyta; class Magnoliopsida; order Lamiales; family Lamiaceae; genus Prunella; species Prunella vulgaris. Next base: position 285,683 of record JAPKLY010000145.1, on the reverse strand, counting down.
CAACAGCTTGAGGATGCCACTATGCCAATCGGCTATCAACCTCCAAAGTTCTAGCAGTTCGATGGCAAGGGCAATCCGAAGCAGCACGTTGCTCACTTTGTCGAGACCTGCAACAATGCTGGAACATATGGCAATCACTTGGTGAAGCAGTTCGTCCGCTCCCTCAAGGGCAATGACTTCGACTGGTACACCGACTTGGAAGCTAACTCCATTGACAGTTGAAACCAGATGGAACGTGAATTCCTCAACCGCTTTTACAGCACAAGAAGGACAGTCAACATGATCGAACTGACAAACACGCACCAACGAAAGGAAGAGCCTGTCATCGACTACATCGATCGATGGAGGAATCTTAGCTTGAACTGCAAGGATAGACTCTCTGAAATATCTTCGATTGAGATGTGCATCCAAGACATGCAGTGGAGCCTCTGTTACATTCTTCAAGGAATTCAGCCGAAGACCTTTGAAGAATTGGCAATAAGAGCTCACGATATGGAGCTAAGCATGGATGCAAGAGGAGTCGAAGGTCCACCATTTCAAAAGCCTCGCGACAAGTCTTATGTCAAGCCTTCAAATAAAGAGTACATAATAGATCTACCTCGCGACAGGGGGCAAAGTGGGTTGACTCTAAAAGAGATGCGGCAAAAGGAATATCCTTTCGTAGACTCTGATGTCTCCGGGATATTTGATGACTTGATCGATGCAGAGTGATTGGTGTGAAAATTACTCGAAATTCGTATGTTTAAATTGCTAATTTTAATAGAATTTCTTGTATTTTTATGTCTAATTTGATTAATTTGAGCTTAATTGTCGAGATGGGTATTATTTGCTATTTTTGCAGATAATGTGATTATTTTAGAGCAATATACGTGCCTATATTTATTTTGGGTGAATTCAAGAAATACAAGAGAATGGTCTACCATTTTAAATCACAACTCCATGGCCCAAATAGATGAAAGGACGAAGAAGCCCAATTAAAAGGGCACACAACAACGCACAACTGGAACCCACATTGACCAAGATTACGACATGGCATCTTGGGACCACATTTCTACATCCAATACTCACAGCTCCCACACGCAGCTGCTCCACATCCTGAAACCGATCGACACCTGCTCCGCTGAAAATCCACAAATCTTCAACAACCATCGCCTACCTCTCATCACTGTCACTCGACCGGAATTCTGCATCACAACACGCCTGGAGATCAAAACCGTCACCTATTTCCGTTCTGATGGAAACCGCCTGAAACCAAGCCACACCACAGTTCGCGAAACCAACGTTCGCAACCGCTCCGATGCGTCTCTGCCGTCGAGTCAATCACCCATACCTGTTCTCGCCGTCCAGCCGGAATCGTCGATTGAAAAACAAAATTCACCGCCTCTGTGACCGTCGCGCTGGAAATCGACGCCGGATTTTGCCCTTAACCGCCTTGCTCACGCTGGTAACTTGAAAGAAATTTAGTTGGGCCAGATTTCTATTTCAATTGCACAGGCCCAAAATTCCTTTTAAAACATTCTATGGCCCATTTGCTGCCTATATATATTGCTTATTCGGAGAGAGAACAGTAGATAGTAGGATTTACGTTTTTTTATTTCGTAAACGGAGATTAGGTAGTAGTTTAGATTTTTTTTTCTTTCGTTTTTCGTAAACAGTAGTCGTAGTTCATTATTTTTCGTAACATTAGACTTAGGATTTTATTTTATTCTCTTTCGTCTTCTCTGAACAGTAGCAATTTTATCTTTTATTCCATTAATTTAGTTAGGGTTTGATGATTTTCTTTTATGCTATTGAGTTTATTTTTTTGTTTAATTCAATTATGTTCTAAATATGTGATTTAGGGTAAAGTACCCTGTTAGGATTAGACTAATTTCATGTTCATCTGAGACTCATTTTATGTAGTGCTTTATAATTTGAGATAACGTTTATGAGTTTTGGTTTAATTAATTTGAATACGTGCATGCTTAAGACCATTAGGTGTACGTGTTCGATTAATTTAATTATATGATTTCTAAATTGTGAGTCTTGTTAATTGAGCTAATGTTCGGACCAGTCGTGTCAATTAGCTGAGGACGACTACATGAAACACTAGTGAATAATTAGTGAGAGCCGAATAGGATAGTTTGTGTACCATTGCGGGAAATAATTAAATTATTCAACACCTTAGGATTTTAATTTGTCTTGAAGGCGAGAATGAGGGCTCTAGAGGCACTTATCCCGACTCGTCGATGATAGACAACATAATTTAATTACTTGTCTATGAGTATTAGACTTAATTAAGTGGTGGCTCTTGATCCTTGTGAACACCTTTTATATCTTGGTCTAGACTAGTAGGGGAAAAATTATCCTAAGGATCATGTTTAGAGCATAATCTCAACGCTTGCATTTGCTTAGTTTTAGGTGTGTTTATTTAATTATTCATCTATTTTGTTGCATGCGTATTAGAGTTTAGAAAACACCCCCCTTGGCAATTTCAATTTCTAGTTAGGATTTTTATTTCTTTTTAATTCAACAATTAACGAACAAGTCGCTCCTAGTTTATCTCCTGTGGGTTCGATAATACTTGGTCCCTATACTTGCACTTACTACACGATCCCTTCCTCTTGAGGGTTAGGATTTTGTAATTTTTGCAAAATTATAGAACAAGTCACAGAGCTCGAGTTGCCTCGGATGAAAAGACCTGAAGAAGCTGGACAAACTGATAACCCAAAGTACTGTAAGTACCATCGGTTGGTTGGTCATCCAATTGAAGATTGCTTCATCTTCAAAGAAAAGATCATCCAGCTGGCTCAACAAGGAAAGATAGTGCTTGATGAGACCATCTGAAAATGCAAGTCAATGCTCCTTGACACGAGCCTAAACTGTTTGGAAGACTCCCTGATATGAGTATAAACTGTCTATCAAATGCCCAAGTCAATGCTCCTCGACATGAGCCTAAACTGTTTGGACTGCTCCTCGACACGAGCCTAAACTGTTTGGAAGACTCTCTGATATGAGTATAAACTGTCTATCAAATGCTCAAGTCAATGCTCCTCGACACGAGCCTAAAATGTTTGGACAACTCCCTGATACAAGTATAAAATGTCTATCAAATTCAAATTTTATCTCCTTGACACGAGACTAAACTGTTTGCAAGATGAAGACTCCCTGATACGAGTATAAACTATCTCCAAATCATATTTCTTTGACTCACGAGTTTAAAACTGAATGTCACTCCAAGCCCACATGAGTATAAATTGTTTATGGCACCCCCCCAAATCAAATTTCTTTTGAACTACGTTATGACTTGATCCTCTTCATAGAGGTACGTAGGCAACTTAGAAATCTCTAAGTTCAGTCATGATTCAATTATCTTGTTTAAGTTTGTATGCTTAATAAGATATTGAATTAATAAAGGCGGCATTGAAAGATCAAATCCAAGCAACTGTTGAAGTTTCATTGATAAAACAAATGGAGCTGATTACAATGAAGCAAAGCAAAGTACAAGGGCAGCATATCAAGTTATACAAAGTGGATCCTACACAAGCTATGCAAAAGGATTGATGTTCTTCAAGTCCTTCAAAGCATCATCTAGCTTCAACTGAGACTTCTTCAAGCTTTCTTCTATGGCGTACTCCAAAACTGGGATCTTCTTGATGGCAAAGATGCTCTCTGTTGCAGCTCAAGTCTTGTCTTTGGCACTCTGAAGAGATCGTTATTGCTGCTTCTGCTTGTCAAACGACATCTTCTTCTTCTTCCTATTAGCTCATCGAGTTGTTCCTCTCGCTGCCGTCAACTGTCTGATGCCTGCCCAGTTGCCAACTTCATGCATCCTTAAAGCAGCGCTTATATTGCCAAAACTTGCGTGTTCTTCACTGCCAATATCCACTCTCGTGGTCAGAGATTCACATGCTTGCTCGAAGCCATCATGTTGTCTCTCCTGCTGCAAAAGCTGCTACATGTTAAGGCCCATCACTTTGTTTAAAAGGTGTTGAACATTAAGCTCGCATTCACTCAAAGCAACTGTGGAATGGCCATCATATCACTGTCAAGCTGCTCGCATGCTAATGTCTGGGCCTCGTGCTTCTCTGCTCTACCGCCAGCAATCAAGGTTGAAGCGTGACACTCTGCTTTGAAGATTCATATAGCTATTTCTTTGTTGAGTTGCTCCCCACTGCTCACGAGCCATCCAATGCACCCTTCATAGCTGTCACACCAAGTTTGATGTTGTGATGTCAATTGCTCTGTTGATACTTTGATCGCTCGAAGTCCATATCCAGGATTGGAGGTCTGCGCTAATGCTAGTGTTGGCAGAGACTCCATGTTGCTTGAATTAGAATCTTCATGATTTGCCGCTTTCAAGATCCACACCTTGGATGCTTTGGATGTTAAGACCACTCTTCAATGTGAGATAAGTCCACTCGTCCACTGTTTGAGCTCGCTGATGAAGATGATCAATAGGCGGTTGAGCTCGCTGATGAAGATGATCAAGTGGTGGTTGAGCTCGCTGATGAGAATGATAAATTGACGGTTGAGCCTGATGTTGAGGATGATCAATTGGCGGTTGAGCTCGCTGATGAGAATGATAAATTGGCGGTTGAGCCTGATGTTGAGGATGATTAATTGGCGGTTGAACTTGCTGTTGACAATGACCTGGTGACGGACTCCAGATGCAAGTTTTGAGGTCTTGAAGAAAACCATAGTTGGAGTCGAAGGATGGAAAGCTGCAAGACCAAAAGATGAGGGTAAAAAAAAAATTCATGGGGACAAAAATCATATTTAAATAATTTAATGGGCTAGAAATATAATTTCTATAAAGCGTAAGATTGTTTAAGTTTATTGGACCAATTAAATTATTTAAATTGGATAATGGGTTAATTAAATTTTAATCTTTCTATGATTTAATTTTTAAAGCTCAAGTTCTAATTTTATTAAAAGTCCAAATCCATAGTTAAGGTCCCATATCCAAGTTTGTGAATTATTTGACGACATCCAAAAAATCTGGAGAGACCCTTGGTACGAAGAAATTGAAAGCCCAAATCAAGAGGTCCAATTCAAAAATCAATATCTTGCTCCAAGGTTATTTTCTTCTGTTGACTAAGAGAGAAATTCTGCCGCCTTCAAAATTCACCGAGAAATCTGGTACGGAAAACTCGCCATTCTCGACACTGGAGTTTGGAAATCAGCAACTAGAAATCACGCCGCGAACCGGAAGTTCGTAGACCTACCGGAAATCTGAAAAGCGCGCCACCGATCTGGTAACCGCCGTGATGTCGCTCCAGCTGCAAACCGTCGCCCTTTCAGCCGCCGCGTGCCTTGCTCGGAAAATGTCGCGCTCCGCCTCTGTTCAGCCACTGCTACTTCCGCCAGAAACCACCGCGACAAAGCTCTGCAAGCCTTGACTAAATCCCGTCGGAAATCGCATATCTAGCCGCTGCTCTGCCTTTGATCGGAATCGCCCAAGTCGCAACCACCAGCCTACCAGCCGCTGCTGCTCGTACTGGATTTGAACTCATAGCCGCCGTGCCGCCGCTTCAATCTGGAACCACCAAGCCTTGCCATCGAAAACCACCATCTCGATCTTTGCACAGCCGTCGCCGCTCCAGATCACTCTTTGAGTTGCTCGCAGTCCTCGCTCCGATTGCCAAGTCCACCACTTTTCAGATCAAGCCGTGAATCTGATCGCGTCCCTCACGCCGTCGCCATTATCAGGATCGCGAAAAGAAAAAAAAATCAGCAAGGAGAATTAAAAAAAAAAAGAAGAGAAGTTACCACTTGAAGGAAAATCTGTTGACTGACTTTTGGTGATATAAAGTTTTGTTCTTTGTTTTTGTCGTGTTGAACTTGAATCAAAAAGAGAGAAGCCCTCTATAGTCTATATTGATATTTTACGAAAAAGGAAAGAAAAAAATCTTCTCCTAATCAGAGTCAAATTTGCTAGCAAATTGATTGAATAAAAATTCTTTTAGGAGATTGATTCCAAATTCTGTTGCTGATTATTTTGGAAAAAGAATTCAAAATGTTCGACATATTTCCCTCTTAAGTCTTAAGTACAAACGAAGTCAACCAAGGAAATTGGGCTAAATTGATATTATTGGGCTAAAAAAAAAAACCAAAAGAATTTGAACTTAAATTTTGGTTCAAATAAAAAAAGAACGGAACTTTGTGCTCAAATAAAATAAGCAAAGTCCAACATAAAGTCCTTCAAATAAACTCTTAGGCCAAAATTGCCTAAAGATATTAATTGGGTCGGCCCACATAGACACTCCTCCAAAAGTCTAAATACAAGCGAGAATCAAGATTTCGTGCTTCACTCACTCCAAGTCCAGAAATGACCGTGAACAAAGCATGAGGGGGCATTTGTAAGCAAATAAATTTTGCTTCCCAATAAAATCTGAAGAAGTTCTTCGACGATTCAAGCCGTTCTTCTTCAAAACCTTCTAGAAACACTATTCGATCCAAGATAAGAGACCAAATTCCTCCGATCAGACGTTTTTCTTGAAGAACACTTTGAAGATCATCAAGCGTTCTTCGCCATCTTCAAACATTCTTCGCCAAATCCAGCCAGAAACATCCTTCGATCAGAAACAAGGAGCTCCATTCCTCTGATCAGACGTTTCCAGCCGAATAACACCTTGAAGACAACAAGTGTTCATCTCCGTCTTCAACCGTTCTTCATCAAGTTCATCCATAAACATGCTCCGATCAGAGATCAAGGTCCAAGACCCCTCCGATCAAGTGTTCCAGATCAAATCCAGACTTGAAGATTTGAAGACCGTTATTCACCAAATTTTGAAGCGTTCTTCACCAAAATCTTCAAAGACTTCGCTTGATCCAAAACAAGACGACTCCGTCCTTGGATAAGCGTTATCAAGTCAAACTCCAGTCAAAGTCAAGTCAAGACCAGAGCCAAATCAAAGTTGAAGGACAATCAGAGGACAAGTTAGAGAGAAGAACCCAAAATTCAATAAATCATTGTATATCATTTCAAGTGTTAATAAAATATTTTTATTATACAAGAATTGTTATTACAATGTGGAAAAAAAATATAAAAAAATTATTTCATACGTGTACGCCCGCGTGACAATATTTCACGCGCTCTGGCGAGATACATCATCAGTTGTTGGCCAGAAAAAAAAAAGAGTATCGAATTGAAACTCTTTAAAAGATTGAGATATTTTATAATAATCGTGAACTCAAGATTAAACTGAAAGTTGAGTAAAAGGTGGTGTATTTATATAGAATTAACCAAAAAAGTATTTCACACGTGTACACTATCGTGACAACATTTCACGCGCTCCGGTGAGACACGTCATCAGTTGCTGATCGGAAAAAGAAAATGTGTATCGAATTGAAACTCTTTACAAGGTTGTAATTTTTTTTATAATAATCGTAGATTAACTTTTAATTTAAAATGGGGTTTGTCAGTAATTAAATATGTTTAAAGAAATTTGGTGTATGTATAGTGGCTCTATAAGAAGAATTTGAATTTCACCCTATGAAGCATGAGATGAGAGTATCGCTCATTAATTATGTGTGTATTTTTTTGTTTTTCTAAATTTTTGAAGTGAAGGGTGGATGCACCAATCAACACACACAATCCCCCCACGCCAATACCGGCTAAATATTCTTGATTGTATTCCACTTACGAAACCTTACGATAAAAAAGTAATACATGCTTAATTAGCCAAAAAAGAGAATGAGAGTCGTGCATCACATCACCCACAAAAGCAGAGGACCTTAGTACGGCAACATCTCCGTCAATGTTCCAACAAATGCCACATTCTCCAAGGAAGGCGACCGCCAACAGGTAGATCCAAATGATGAACTCATCATAGCTGCCCAAAAAATTCAAGGAGCAAGCGTGCCTAAATAGGAAGGCTTGGTGATAGGGTCAAAATTTGAGAATCACCACGCACTGCCTTGATGGGGATTTTAATTCCAAGGTAAGTAATGAGATAAAATTGGCGGTTTGCATGGAGTGCAATTGTAGCCATGTGATAACTTGTATATATTGAAATAGTATTCAATCCAAACCATCAACCAATCTAACCATCTCTAAATATGGATGCATAAGTTTTGGGGTGATAAGACTAAGAGGAGCTCCGACAAAGCAGTAGCAAGAAATAACTTAATTCTGTCCACATTTGAAATTGCAAGACGGTCTTTGAAAGTACAACCCACCATTGAAGAGATTCTTTGTATCTATTGTATAAAAGACAATCGTAACATGCAATATTTATTGATGCAAATCAAGCTTAGTGATTGAATTAATTCTATTGATCGTTATTTTGTTCAACTGAGATTGTGTTAAGTCAGTTAGTGTAGCAGTTGAAAAAGATTTTATAATTAAATCTTAACAACTGGTTCAAACCCTCCAAACTCCGGTTCGCTTGAGGTAGACCGTTTCTAGACGTACACTTTCTTCAGAACTAACTAAAGTCTTATGTCCTGACCTCGAACTAACTCAGCTAAATTGAGATCAACTGACTTAGCCTTAGCTGATCTGGTCTCGTCTGATTCACCTTTATTGACTTCTCTCCTATTGATTTAGCCTATCACCAGCTAACCTGACCTAAACTCATCTACTCTCACCTTAGCTAGTTTGATCCAACTTTCCTGAATCTTTATCCTGATCATACTCAGCTGATTCTTGAATAGACCCTTTTAATATGAACAAGGTCTTCTGATCAATAGACTAGCATCCGCAACTTTGCATTGCAATTCACATACCTCCTTAATTGAAAATATGGTGATGAATTATCTAAACCAGAGCCATTTCAAGATTTCTGCAATTTCTTGTCTTAAATTTGATGAATCATACAAGTTAAAATAAGACATTCAAGTTCAATGGATGTAACAGTACATACCATGTCAAGACAAATGATCTGGTTCAGCGTAATCTTTTATTCTCACAACTATCTAAATGCAGTGGTCATATAGGCTCTATTAAAAGAATTTAATTGACTAGTGGTGGACTTGAGTGTAATAAGTCAAGAAAAACAGCCAGTGGGTTCTATCAGTTCACACCTTCTTTGTCTGATAATATTACTTCGCAATTATGAATTTTAACTATTAATAGGCCACAAGAGATGCACTCCAATCATCCAACTTCACTAGGAACAGAACAAAAGGCAGAAATGTTTACCAAGAAAACTTTGGTGCTCGCTTTGACATGGCTGCTATTCGTTGCATGCCTCGTCATTTGTTCGTCTGCTGCTAAGGCAAGCCCAGCTGAACATGTCGTCCATCCACAAGGTGGTATAATTTTATTTTTTTACTTTTTAGTAGTATTAGTGATCATTGTATGTTAATGAGGTGTATTTTTTTTTATTTTTTTTGAAGGGTGTCGTTGCTGCTTATTTGATTACACCAAGACTCTCATCACTTGTGCCAGAGTCTGCTGTGGGCAGAATTGCTGCTAATTGCTAATGCCAGACCACAAGAACTACAATCATGTGCTGCTAAGCATACATGTTGCATCTGGTTTTATATTACTCTTTTTCTGCTAATTATATGTGTGTCAACTTAAATTTCCATTGTGATCAATAAGTTACGACAGAAGGCTTGAGATCATCTATTCTTGATTCGACGATTTAAATCCATTATGCATGTGTTATATGAGAAACAAGACTAATCACATATGGAAATGAACATCATGAAACTGATACAAGCAAGAGCAAATTTCATTCATCATCAGAAACACAACCCCAGACTTGCAATGAAGATATAGTATCAAATCGACTATAAAAATCTAAAATGAAGATATAATATCAAATCGACTATAAAAATCTTCGATAAATAGTAACGCAAGAAGCCCCACACTCCCATAACTCCAACAAGAACCATACTAACCTCAAATAATTCTAACTATTACACCTATAACTTACAATAATCTTCTGTGCAGTATCATGTCATCTTCTATAACAGGGAAAGTCTCCAGAGAGGGAAAGCTGAAAACCCCACTATAAAGCCTCTAGTTCACATGAAAATTACGTGAACCCCCCAAAAAATAATAAACAAGAGTATAGTTCTGGCCCCATTCAAACGAATGCCTAGAGAGTTGTCATCATCAGTAACCCCAACAAGAAAATGACAACTACCAATTGAAGGATCCAACTGGGTCACCATCCCAAGCCCATCGAACTCACAGCTCCGAGGATTCTGCTTTTGCAACTGATAGTAGCTGTTAAAAGCATAAGATATATTTCCCTTTTCACCGATACCATTGCATGATCCTCCATAGTTGAGAGTCGTGCAATCAGCATAGCTACAGGCAAGCTTGAAATGGCTAGCCACAGCAGAAAGATCTCGGGTAGGATTAGCCACACACCATCTAGAAGGAAGATACTGAACTTCCTTAGCATTTTTTAATACTCCATTTCCAAGATTCAGTTGATATTTAGCCTGCCCATCAAACGAGAAGATCCCCCAGTGCCTCTCAAAGTTCCCGGGGAGTGTACTTTTGGCCCCTTCATCAAGAAGACCAAAAAGGTAGACGTCCATAGGAGGCACAGAAGGCCTAAGAGGGGTACCTTTGTTATTTAGGATGTTATAAACGAGCCCCTGGTTGAAAGCCCTTGCAGCAGTAAGGTTTGCACCCGGAGCCCCATCTGTGGGCCACCCCACCTCTCCTATGACAATGGGCATTTGAGGAAACCCGAGTTTGGTAAGAGCTGCAACTAGTGTGTCCAAATTTCCATCAAATGCGTTGTAGTAGGTATTAGGTCCATCCACCACAGGATGTGTTGTGCCCTGAAAAAAGGCGTAATCCTGAGGGAAATCTGAGTTCCCATACAAGCTTAGGAAAGGGTAAATATTCACTACGAAAGGTGAACCGTTGGAATTCAGGAAATTGACAATCTGGGTCATTATTTGGGTCAGCTCAGGGCGGAAGGTTCCTTGTGATGGTAGAGAAGATTCGTAGGCATCAGCATTGCAAGGAACAACCAGCTTTACCGTGCCCGCAAGGTTTGCTTTAGTCAGAGACTGTTGTAAATTTGTCATTGTAGGGAAAACATAAGATTGAAACTGGCCGGAATAACTAGTCAGAAATGGTTCGTTTCCAACTGCAACATACCTGAAATTAAACCATTAATTCATCAGAATGCTTTAAGAATATAGACTGGTTTTCATCACTACCCAGCAAAAACTACTTAGTTTTACGACCTGTTCTATTCACATGTCTGATTTTGTGACATATATGAAGTATACAAATGCCATTTCCACGCAGAAGTCAGAACTAGCAGATGCAGCTGCTGAAACTGGACACAAGCTTACATTTTGGTCTTCTGCTCATCGCACAGGATGACAAAATAGTTGAAACTTAAATTTTTTTCATACCATTAATTCATCTATATTGCAGAACAAACAAAATGATGCCAATCCATGCTCAAACAAGAACTGCAAAGATTATTAAATGCACAATACATTAATCACACATCCATAATTGAAAAGTTAAGAGTTCTTAATCAGAGTAAGTCTAAAAAAGGAAGGAGTATCTCAGGAAAGAAGCTTTTGCAATAAAGCACTACCTAACGAAAGAAAGATGCCATTATCTACTTACTTTCCTTCAAGAATCTCACAACACAAAGTTCAATATTTTGTATTAAGCAGATCACAACATATCCCTGTAAGAAAAAGCAGCAGCCCCTTGCAGAATCACTAACTCCGATAAAAATAGATTAACTTCTCTTAAGATTAAAGAATAGATATAATCAATTACAAAAACAACTATTGAATACAAGAATATCAACATAAACTAATCAAGTATCACGATCAATATGCACCAAAATCTTTAAAATATAATAATAAACAAAAAGACTGGGTCACACACACACAATAAGTAAGAGAAGCATACTTGATATTAACACCGCCTTTAACCATATATCTGGAAACATTCTGGGAAACCCATGAATCACAAGCAGATGCAGAGGAGCTTAACAGCGCCAGCATTTCGTTAGGGATTCCAACCATAACTTCAATCCCACTCCCCATTAATGCCTTGAGCACATCTGGGTCCGCATCAAACAACTTTACTTTCCCAATCTTGTTTTCCTTCAAGAGATCCACCACCCTCTCCGGCGGTAAGCGGTGGAGAGACAGCGTGCCCCAGTTCACTCCTATCCCTGCCTCCACCGCCACCGACACACACAGCAGAAGCACCAGGATTTTGCTGGAAAAACGGGTTCGTAACATTTTCATATCCTAGCCCTACAAATCAAGGAGATACGTTTAATCATCAAAGTTGAGTTTAATTATCCCAACTGTGGAAACAAATGGTTGCTGTGATGTAACTGTTAAATAGTGACGAGGATGGGGGCGGGGGTAAAGCGTAAAGTCGAAGTATCTCTAGCTCCAAAAATAAGAAAATGAAAAATCTCTAGTATTATATCTAGGATTAATGTGAATTCAATATTTTTAGAAATGTGATAATATTTTTTTAAAGTGATAATAGTTTTTAGAAAAAATAATAGTTAATTTAAAAAAAAAACATAATCATTTACAAAAATATTACTAATTTTTATTAAATTTTGTCACTTTTTAAAAGTGATAATTTTTTATATAATAAATGACACATTTCATATTGATTTCATGTCATGATACCGTTTGACAAAAGACTCTCAATTTTTTTTATTATTATTACTTCATATAAATATTATATATATATATATATATATATATCAATTGTTAAAATATAATATTGTAGGTTCATCAGTTGCAATGTGCAGCTAAAGTGTTTTTCTAAAAATTATTTTATATTATAAAAAAATTGTCTCTATTTTACTTAAAAGTCAGATTGATAATATTTAAGAAGGGGTGAATTTTAAGTATAAACAAAAGTAATTTTCATAAATAATAGTGATAATTTTTTTAAAAATCACTTAAAATTGATCAAGTGTGTAAAATGGCGTTTGACGGTCGTCGGACGGTCGAGTGCCGCCAAGTGCCTAGGCTGTGCCAATATTTTTTTAATTTTATTTTTTTATTAATATTAATTTTTTAAACATATATTAATAAAAATATACATTATATAATAAATTATAAATTTAAAACATAGTTAATAACCATCACAAAATATAACAAATCAAAAAAATGATAAAAACTATTATAATATATACGACATTGTCCAAATTCTAAATGAAACACAAAAAAAGCAAAATACATTGTACGAATAAATTATGAAGTAGTTCAATTAAACTTTTATTTTTTAGTAATTTGGTAAATTAATTTTTTTTTAATTTTAGTTCTAACTTTTAAATTGAAATAAAAAATAAAAAAGAAGAGTAATGACCGTCTAGGCAGTGCCAAGGCGGCCTCGGCAGTGTCAAATGTGTTGGAGAATTTTTCTCGATAATTTGACCTTGGCACCAGCGCCTGAATAACGCCAAGCGCCTAGGCATAAAACAATATAATGTAATTCTTGAAAACTTTATAGCAAAGCATATCTTCTACAGTTTTTTGTATATACAAAAATAAAATTAGAACATAGAATGTGAAAATAATGTTAAAGATTGACGAAAATTTTGAGTATGTATTTATGAATATATATGAGCATCTAATTGCATCTTTTAACAGTAACAATAAGTCATTGGTTACATTCTAATTGTATATTTATATTGCAGACAAGCAAATGTGCTAATTAAAGACTAAATGACATTAGTGTATTTTGAAATAATACATCATGAATAGTTGCCGGGTAAGTTATAATCTAAATATGTCTTAAATTCTAGAATCATGGATGACTTGTTTAGTACTATATATTTTTTTATATGATATTTAACATATCGTGGCACATTTTATTTTAAAAGTATTGCATTTATAAATATCTGGTGTTGATACATATGCATTTGTCAATTATAGTAAAAATCAAAATGCCATAGTAAGATGAAGAATACTATCCCTTATATAATAATGAGACATAATAAACGCATATTATAAAAAAAATTATAGGTTAAAAAATACTGATACTGATTAAATAAAAGCATCAGTTTATGCAGTTTGAAAATGCATGCATGTACACAAAGTTCACTTTCCTAAAGGAAATCTAAATCTTGAGATTTCAGATCTTTGTTTGTAAAAAAGAAAAAGAAAGATTAAACATGTATATATAAATTTGAATCTCCTCACCTTTTATTCTCACCTTCAAGTAATGGCGAAACTTTTACTGTTAATTCCAATGTTTAGAAAACCAGCTAATGCTCAGATATTGAAGATTACTGTGTTGCAAGTGGCAGTGATGTGGTGAAATAAGATGGTCTGTTTTTTTTTTTTTGATGATGAATGAGTTTCAGATGGCAGTGTAATACTGATGTAAAGATATCAAATGATACATTTTTTAAAGGGAGTGTTGGGTGTTTATTTCTGAAGTGTGGGTAAAGTATTATGTGGTTTTGGTTGTATTTATAGAGGAAAAAGTAGAATCTGAGAGGCTGTGTATAAAATAAATAAATAACAAATAAAAATATTGGAATTCAAAAGGTCTAGTGGGCAAACTAAATAATAAACAAATAAATACATGGCAGAATATTAGTTTTCTGCATGATATCCAAAAAAAGGTATTGTTGACAACACTTGATTACCTGTTACTTTTATGACAAAACACTTTCCCAGACCAATTGTAGAGAGTAATTGATTGCTTTTTATATGTATTATGATACCACCTTCTCAAACCTGGATTATATATGTGTTTTTTTAAAAATCAGACTTTTGGATTGTGAGTGTATCTTATTGTATCTTCTATTAGTAAATTACATCTTCAATTTATCAATTTTTTGGTTCTTGCATACTCAGATTGTTTTGACAGATTTATTTTATTTGCAATGATGACTTGTGTGTGTGTCATAAAAGTTATTTAGGGGTTGTTTTCAACTTTTATTTAACAGTGCAGAAGCACATTTAATAAATTTGTAAGATCCAACTTAAAAAAAATGTTTCACACTAATTAAATAAAGTTGAAAATAGGCACTTAGTAAAAAATACTTAAGTTGAATAATATACAAATATTACAGAATTTCTTGTAGGTAACCATTACAATTAAGCCCTATTAGATCATTTGATATGTTCATTTCAAAATTTATGATATTTTATATAAGTCTTTTAGTTAAGAAATAGTAAAGCATAATTACAAAAAAAAATCAGAAGTTTTCTAAATAAAAATATAACTGAACCTTGTAGAAAAGAAATGTGCGGTTCAATTAGTCAAATAGAGGAGTTCCAATAACAAAACACATAGAAATACTAACTTAGTTAAACCAAATTTGTTACTTAGCAAAAAAGACACCCAAAACAACCCACATAATTAACAAAACCAAGTAAAAAGTAGTTCAAACACTTCAACATTGGGTTGCCTCAAAAAAGTTGTGATAAATTGATCTTCACATGTCTAGTCATCCTCCTCCTTCTCCTGTTTTATGAAGACTTTCTTCTTATCAGATGCAGTAGAAGAGAACTCTCGTCCAATAATTTTCTTTTGTGCAAGAAGAGAAATATATTCAACATCTTTAATCATAAGCAGACTTGGTATAACCATTAAACACATTATAACAGATTATTTTATAACTTAGGATTACTTATTTTATTAATCCAAACTAACTGTAATCATTCAACACATTATGCATATAAAAACTTGATTCAAGAGGCACATAATTGGTTAGCATGCTAAAATACGACGCCTTATCACTACAAAAAAGACGGGTTTTAGAGACCGCCGTAGCGACCGCCAAACGGTCGCAAAACATTATTAGCGACCGTTTTTGCGACCGCTTACGGCGGTCGCTAAAACAGTAGTCGCAAACATTTAGCGACCGCTTTTTCAAAGGCGGTCGCAAATTAACGACCGCCAAAACGGTCGGAACAGTGGTCGCAAAAATGTCCGGGTATTGACCACGTATGGTTTGGTTTATTTTTGCGACCGCTCATATGCGGTCGTTAAATATGATTTAGCGACCGCTAATTGCGGTCGCAAAATATTATAATCATTATAATCATAAATTTTATAATAAATTTGCGACCGCTTTATGCGGTCGCTATATTTATTTTAACGACCGCCTGTGGCGGTCACTAAATATTTTGTATATTTATAATAAGAAATCATATTTCTTTTTTGTGACCGCTAAATGCGGTCGCAAATTATTATTTTGCGACCGCCTTTAAGCGGTCGCTAAATTATTTACGTAACAAAAAAATGTGGCCAAGATGGTTCGAACCCAGGCCTTTTCTCGAGGCTAGCTGGGCTCGAACCACTTGGCCACGGACCCAGCATCTTAACCATATTATCACACATTTTATATGAGCCTTATTTGGCTCAGAATAAATATTGTGAACTTTGTGCCCGCAAGGAGTCGAACTCGCGACCTCTGGGCATTTCAGAGGTCACTGTTCCACTCGGGCACTTGCTTCTTTCGTTTATTTTTCTGCAACTAATTGTATATAACTCCAAATTAAGTCACGTTTTTTTTAAATCCATCAAATTAATTCCTTTTTGTCTCTAATTTATTAATGTATATATATTTCAATAAATTTTTTTTAATGTTATAAATTTTATAATTAACATTTCTCTGTTTTTTTTATTTTATTCGACTTTTTGCAATTAATAGTATATAATTCCAAATTGTGTCTCGTTTTTTTTTTTTTTAATTCATCAAATTAATCCTTTGATACTTAATATAAATATATATATTTCAACCACAAAAATGTAATGTTATATATTTAATAATTTACAATACCAAATTTTTAATTTGTTCATATTTATTCAATTACTTGTATATAACATCAAATTAGCCACAAATTTTAATATTCTAAATTACTACAATTTGATATCATAAAAAATAATTTTGGTAACATAAAATTTTAAACATTCAAAATATATTAATAAAAAGTTAAAATACTTAATATTCAATTCAAACAAAAAAAATTGTTCAACACATAAATTAACTAGCCGTTAGAATTAAAATTGGGCATCCATTCTTCAAGATCCTCAAGATCCCCACCATCGGCACCCTCATTCCCACGAGAAGACGCACCCACTCCGGGACCACCATCCGTACCAGCACCACGACCCGTATCGGCATCTGCCTCATCATCCGAGTCCTGTGGAAGTGGAATTTTAGTAAGTGCAGAAACTTGAGCCAACCAAGCCTGCATCTTCCTTTCTTTTCTCTCTTGCTTGTTCAACTTGTCCTTCAACTCGGCCACTTCCTGCTGGAGATTGACGTCAGGATGAGAGGATACAGAATATGATGATGATGATCTCGGGCGGTGCGTCTGACGGACAATCTCACTGTAAGCTCCCAACCCTAGTATCTTACCCCTATTGACTCCGGCCAAATCAACATAGAGACGGTCCTCATCAATAGGAGTAGGTGTAGGGTTATTCGGAGAAGGTGTCGCTTGGGTCCGAGCCTCATCGAGAGCAGTTTTATACTTGTTCTGAAATTAAACAAAATAAAATATTAACTTTATTTTAATAGAATAATTTAAATATATTTAGTAGTACATTCTAATTAGATACTTACGTGAAGCTCGGTGGTGCGGGCATACGTGGATTGACCAGTCTCATTCACTGGGTGAAGAATGGAAAGAGACTCGAAATGTTTTGGCCTCCGTCCGTGTGCATTCTCCTTTAAGAATTAATTATAATAATATAATTAAATATAATAATTAATTATAAATTAAATATAATAATTAATTATAAATTAAATATAATAATTAATACTTACAAAAGCGAGCCCGTGCTCGTAGGCGGTCCGGGAGCCACCGCGATGAATGGCGACTCCTTCTCCGTTCGGATTGCTCATCCGATTTTGTCGCGCCTTACGAGCCCTCTCTTGGTGTGCCGGATCAGTCCAGTAAGCCACCAATCCGTCCCAGATCGCCCGTCCATCACCGTCTCTCCCCAAATCAACCGTCTTCCCTTCTTCTGTCCATGCTTTCTTCATTTTGTAGACGACTGCTTTCATCCGGCCCTGTGCTAGACTGCACCATAACTCCTCCACCCTAGCGTCGTCTGTCGGATCCCAAAAGCACAATTTCTGCAATTCAAACAATTCCCAAAAATTAATTACTCAAATATTAAAAATTAATAAAAATATTAATTATCACGCAAATATTAATATTTTTATACCTTAAATTCGTCAAACATCGCTCTCCTCGAGGCCTCAGGTACACGAGTCCACGAGCCAACTCCATAAGGCCAAGTGACCTGCATAATGGACTCCGTGACACGCTCAGTGACCGTGTGCTGAGGAAGCAAGCTGAATAAAAAAAAATTATTATAGGAATTATTATATAACAATAAAATAAAATAAAATATTAATTTACTTGCTGGCCCTCTCTTATTTCTATATACTCCCGGGTCTCACGTAGAGGGTGTTGCCGCGATGAAGATCCGGCCTCATTAGACTGGGAGGGCGGGGGCATCAGACACTCGGGAGGTCGAATCGGTGGTAAAGGGAGGGGTCGTGGCCTCCCACTCCCTCTAGCTCTACCTCTACCTCTCCCTATCCCCTGACCGTCACCCTCTATCTGATCGGGTTGTTCACTCATCTATACCAAATTGTACAATCAACAATTTAACAAATAATACTAACAATATTACTAACAATAATAATACTAATAATATTCCAAACAATAATAATACTAATAATATTCCAAACAATAATAATACTAATAATATTACTAACAATAATACTAATATTAACAATATTAACCAAATATTAATCAATATAATACGTATACTAACAATAATAATACTAACAATATTAACAATAATACTAATAATAACAATAATAATACTAACAATATCAACAAAACAATATTACAACAAATCAACAAAACAATATTAACAACAAACCAAACCAATATTAACAAGATTAACAACAAATCAATATTAACCAAATACTAACAATATTAACAAAATAGTAACAATATTAACAAATACTAACAAATATTAACAAATAATACTAACAATTAAAAAAAATACTAACTGTTTTTCTAAAAAAAAAAAAACAAAAAGTTAAAAAAAAAATTCATTTACCTTTCACCGGAGATTTTGACGGCGGTGGGAGGACGAGGCGGCGGACAAGGCGGCACCGGTGGACAAGGCGGCAGGAAGAGAAGCCGGCTGACGAGGCGGCGGCGGCAGGACGAGAAGGCGGCGGACGAGGCGGCGGCAGACGAGGCGGCGGCGGACGAGGCGGCGACGGACGAGGAGGCGGAGGACGAGGCGGTCACAGTTGTGTTTAAACGGTCGCAATTCCGACGGTAAATTTTCGGTTTTCAACGGTAAGTTTACGATTTTCGACGGTGAAATGACTTTTACAATTCTGGCAGAGGTAATAATCTGGTTTTGTTTTAGCGACCGCCTACAGCGGTCGCTAAAATAACTAAGGCGGTCGCAAATTACGCGGTAGTGGCCACGTGGCCACTCCCTATAGTTTGCAAATGCGGCGATTTGCGACCGCTAAAAAGCGGTCGCTATTCCAGCTTTCGAATTTCCTAACCGCCTTTAACCCCCGCTATTTTTTATTTTGCGACCGCCTATAGCGGTCGCTAACATATATTTTATATTTTGCGACCGCCTAAAGCGGTCACTAATATATATTTTTATTTTGCGACCGCCTACTGCGGTCGCTAACATATATTTTATATTTTGCGACCGCTTATAGGCGGTCGCAATTATTAATCTTTTTTTTTTTGGAAATTTGATATGTTATTGTGTTAACCCTGTTAATTAAATTATAATACTAATATTATGATACTAACTCAGCTTATAATATGCACAAGTTATTCTAAAAAATGACAATATCAATTAATTAAACATATATATAAACACATTTGCTTAATTAATCATCCTCGTCATCATTATCTTCCTCATTATCATCCTCCTCGTCATCATAATCTTCTTCATCATCATCTTCTCCTTCTGCATCATCATCATCATCATCATCATCATCATCATCATCTTCCTCGTCATCTTATTTCTGTTCCTCTTCCTCTTCCTCTTCGTTCTCAACAATTATCATATCTGGATTTGCAGCCACTAAATCAACTGAAGAATTTATACCTTCGTCCTGAACCACTGTTTCAGCTTCTTGCACTTCAGTTTGGAATGGATCTTCAAATTGTGCAGTTTCTAATGTGGATAAAGTAGGCATTTCCACCAACGACCTTGCCTTGACCTTTACCACAGTTCTTAAGTTCGGTTTGCCTGAAGTCGGATACTTGCAATAATAAACTTGAGATGCTTGTGATGCAAAAATGAAGGGGTCGTATGCAGCTGGATATTTTTTGCTGGTGTTAATATCAACGATCTTATAGTTTGCATCGACTCTCTTCCCTTCGCGACCCGGATCAAACCATTCACAGAAGAATAAAACAATTTTTCTCGGTGGGCACCCCGGATATTCAACTTCAACCACCTCTTGCAACACACCATAGTAATTGACCGGTGCTTCGTTGAAGTTTCCACTGGTAACGCAAACACCGCTGTTTGAAGTGGCTTTTACGGAAGCATACGCAGCTGTGTGAAATTTAAAACCATTTGCATAGTACCCATTATAACAAATCACTTCACGTAGTGGTTTTTTGCTCAAGGCTTCAACATGTGGATTCTGAAGCTGATTCATTTGTCCCTACAAATATTAAAGTATTACAAAGATTAATAGCATTAATTTTGTGGCAAATATATAATATGAGGTAGTGACTACATACCATTTTTTGGAACCAAAATATGAATTTGTGGCGAATTGCATCATACACCTCTGCTTCTGTGATGCCTGGTAATTGTTGACGAGTTTGCTCACAAAACATCCTTACATATCAGAAACACTAGTATTAAAATACTAACATAACATCAAAAAATGACTAAAAATATAAAACTCACTGTATGTATGGTTGAACCTCGGGCGTATTCATCAAAACATACGAATGTATTGTCTCTTCTTCCCAGTTACTTTGGAAATACTGTTTGGTCCCCTTACCGAGTGGTCTACCAGCATGTAAGAATACCGACAGCATACCATCGAACTCACGAAGAGGATGATCTTCTGCGCGACCATCATAATTGCGAGGCTCATTTCTGATCCTGGTTTGAACTTGATCGCCGAAGTAATAAGAACATAATGTACCAACCTCTTCAGTAAGATAAGCATTAACAATGGATGCTTCAATGTGTGCTGTATTTCCAATATTACGTTTCAAGTTGTGGAGATACCTAAAAATAGTAAATTCAATACTTAATGAACAATAAAATAACTTAAAATTAGAAAGAAACAAATAAATAAATAAATTTATACTTACCTCTCAAAAGGGTACATCCACCTATACTGCACTGGACCACCATGTAAAGCTTCATACGGTAAATGGACAGGTAAATGCTCCATCGAGTCAAAGAAACTGGGTGGAAAAAGTTTTTCCAACTTGCACAATATAACAGGGATGTCTCTATCCAAACGCTGTATGTCGTCCACTTTAATCATTGAGGCCGTTAAGTCTCTGAAAAATAGACTCAATTCTGTGATGACACACCATACATGCTTCGGAAGTGAGTACCGAAAGGCAATCGGTAGCAACCGCTGCATAAAAACATGACAGTCATGACTCTTCATCGGACCGATCTTCCCAGTTTCTGGCTCAAACGACCTACCTATGTTGGACACGTAATTGTCCGGAAACCGCAGTTCCTTCACCCATTTAAATAATTTTTTCTTGTCTTCTCTGGAAATTTGGTAACATGCTTGTGGAAAATCACGTGGTCGTTGACCACTGGACAGACTAGGACGAGAACAGAACTTACTTAACTCTTCTCTAGATTTTTTAGTGTCTTTGGTCTTGCCTTCTGTATTCAAAATCGTGTGGAACAAGTTATCAAACACATTCTTCTCTATATGCATCACATCCAAGTTGTGTCTAATCAATAATTTACTCCAATAAGGCAAGTCCCAAAAGATGCTCATCTTCTTCCAACCTCCTCGGATCCGTTTATTGTGTTCCATTGCGTGCTCCTCAGTCGTTTTCCACAATCCAGTTACTGTAACTTCTCTCAACAACGAATCACCTAGAATAAAATGCGTATTATTAAACTAAATCTATCAAACTCTTAGAATAATTAAGTACTGGTTAAAATATGAATAATATATAAATACCTGTTCGAACTCGTGGCCTTGGACGCTTTACAGGAGGTTTACCCTTTAGAAAATTCTTTTTGTCCCTCCGAAAGGCATGATCATCACGTAGAAACTTCCTGTGGTTGTCGAACCATGATATCTTCTTACTCTTTGGAAGATAAAATGCCTCAGACTCATCCATGCAGTACGGGCACGCTAGTCTTCCAGCTGTCGACCACCCAGATAACATAGCATATGCTGAAAAGTCGCTAATGGTCCATAAAACAGCAGCCCGTAACGTGAAGTTCTCCTTTCGGTACACGTCGTACGTCTCTACTCCCAAATGCCACAAATATAACAACTCTTTAATCAACGGCTGAAGGTAGACATCCAGTTTATCCTTCGGGTTGCGAGGACCAGGCACCAACACAGTGAGAAATATGTGTTGAGGCTTCATGCACAACCAAGGGGGTAGATTGTACGGAGTCAACAAAACAGGCCACAAAGAATACTTCTTCCCGTGCATACCGAATGGAGCAAATCCGTCTGTGCACAAACCAAGTCTCACATTTCGCTTCTCACTCGCAAAATCTGGGAACTCTCTATCAAGATGTCTCCACGCATTAGAGTCTGCAGGATGACGCATCTCTCCGGAATTCTGATCAGAACACTCCTCAGCATGCCATGTCATGTCTTTTGCAGTGGCACTCGACTGATATAACCTCTCTAGACGAGGAGTGATGGGAAGATAATACATCGACTTGAAAGCTGTCTTCTTCCTACGATCAGAGGGTTTGAACCTAGGGTGCCGGCACATCCTGCACTGATTAATGCTCTCGTCGTCGCCCCAAAACAGCATGCAACCATTGGTACGACAATCAATCTTCTCAAACGGTAAACCCATATCCTTCAACAGCCTCTTACTTTGATAGAAATTTTCTGGCGCTGTGTTCTCTTTGGGTAGGGCCCGTTTAAACAACTTGGCGAATTGATTGAAGACTTTCTGACTCACTTTGCCTTCAGTTTTGATGGACAACATCTGAGCGTTGAATGACAACTGAGTCTCATTATCACAACCAGGAAACAATTTTTGATCGACAGATTTGAGCATCTCGAAAAATTTCTTTGAACGTGGATTTGGTTCCTCCTCCATGGCTGTGTGGTGAACACCCAGACCAGACTCATCAATCATCGTATGATACCGTTGGAATTCATCTAGCTCATCGAATGGTGTAGACGGGTCGTAGCTCGAACTACCAATCTCAAATCTCTCACCTCCACAACTACTCAACTGATCATAGAAGGCAATCACTATTTCCAAATTATAATTCCACCTGTCTTCGCCATGTCTTGTCTAATTATAATAAAATAGAGCAAAACCGAACCTCACAAGATGAGTTTTAACCTCATCTATGCTCAAAAATCTTTTGTTACTGCACTTTCTGCCTGAACAAGGACATCTAATCCGACCACAACTATCCATGCAATTTGGTTTACTACAGGCAAGCTTAATAAACTCATCAAGTTTCAGGCAAAATTCATAATTCATATTTCCTTGTATCAAACGAGGCATTTCATACATCCAACGACGATCAGGGAGTTCCATCTGATACAAATTAAAAATGAATCACATATAAATTATTAAAAATTCGGCAGAGTTTCGACTATAAACAAACATATCCAATTTTTTAAAACAAAAAATCAACTTTAATCAATTACAATAATTATTCACATTATAAATTCTAAAATTTAATGTGTCACATGAAGAACACTTATAAAACATATAATACACAAAATTTAAAATTAAACGGTAAAATTGTAAAAACGTACGGTGAATTAGAAGCAACGAGCACAATATAGTAGTAGACTTCCACAATTGCCACGAACACGTTGAAGCAATGCTCGTTTGAATTTGAGAAATTTTTTGAGGTGTGAGTCGGGTTTTTTCACCGAAAAAACTGAAGGAAAGAGAAGCTGATTCTGTTCCATAATCGTGTTTTAGCGACCGCCATATTTTGTATAGCGACCGCCTTAAGCGGTCACAAAATTATACAATTAAATGGAGCCAACTACCCAAACCGGATACTACTTTAGCGACCGCATACGCGGTCGCAAAAATAATATTTTATTTTTGCGACCGCCAGAAAGCGGTCGCTAATTAAAAAAAACAAACCGGTTCTTCTTTTCCGGGTTACCAGTTACGGGTTTAAAATTTAGCGACCACATTTCTTATTGCGACCGCTACTATGCGGTCGCAATGTATTTTACTAATACTTTTGCGACCGCATGTGGCGGTCGGAAATTTTTTAAATGATTTAGCGACCGCTTGGCGGTCGCAAATATTCCAAAATTTACCAAAGCACCTCGGCGGTCGCAAATACGGTCGCTAAAATGAATATTTGCGACCGCTTTAATGGCGGTCGCTAAAAAGCGGTCTCTAAAACCCGTTTTTTTTGTAGTGTATCATAAGCTGATGCAACTGATATTTATTTTATTTTTATTCGAATATCTTATGCATGATAACTTGCAGATGGTAAAGAGTAAAAGGTGAGTCAACTGCACATAATGGTTCAAAAGGAGTGACTTTAGTGATGAGAGCACAACTCTATTTGGAGTAAGGATATGTTTCTGAGGTACTCCTACAGAGGTAAATCTTCAGTGTTAATCTTGTTTGTGCATTACTATGTTGTTTGCGGCCTTTAATAGGGTTTGTTACATTATTATGCAAGTTATTTTTCAAATAAAGAATGTTGTGCTGGTATAAGTTGTGCATGTTATGTTAACTAAAATATATATTACTAATTCATTTGTTGTATATAGTAAAAATGCATGAGCAAAGTTGTAAAATATAGCAGTAGAGAATATTTAAGCAAACTTTTTTTGAATAATATACACACTTAAAAATGAAATGTACCTCATTTTATATTTTGCAACTTCAGCACATTCAGCGTAAAAAATCAGCTTTGTAGCATGAAGAGTCGAAGTTACCGTCACTTTATCTGAAATTTATATATCAAATTAGTAGATATATTGAACAAAAAATAGTTACATGACTGATATGTGAAAAATTATGCGTAAAACTTACTATGAAAATATTTTCCCCTACAGAATTGAACAATAAGAATTAGAGGTTCAGAATCAGGGCCAATACTCCTTCTAAATTGCATCATTTGGTCTACGTACTCTCCCCAGAGGGTACATTTCATTTGTATTTTCTAGTTTAAGAAAGTATACACACCATGTTAAGCTTAAATTAAGTAAATGAAATATATCAAATGTTTTTCCAGAATACTATACCTCCAAGTCCTCCAGTGTTATTTCCATTAGCACATTATCTCTCTCATTATAATTTATGACTCGAGGATCATCAATTCTAACAACTCGTCCAATAATGTCTACATTAAAAGAAAATATTGGTCAGATTTATTTTCATTAGGTAAATAATCACAATGACATTTAGATTAAGTTTGTTAAAATTGTAGTATAGCAGTTTACCAATCATTTGAGTATCATTAAGTTTTTCAACATTGGACAATTCAGAAAATGGATGAAAATCATAGAGGATTGTGGGAAAATCTTCATCTGGAAGTTCCGCAACTTTGGTATCATTGATGAATATAAGTTGTTTGCGATTTCTTGTTATTTTAATGTGCTCTTGTTGACTGTCACCACAAAGTTTTTAACTGCGAACAATCTTCCTTCCACCAACATTGCTTCGAATCTAGCAATGTAGGATTGATTTATTGTAGCATGCACTCTTGTACCCTGAAAGAAGTACATGAGTGCTAACGTATTATGGGCAGATTTTGAAATAGAAATCATGATTTTCATACCTCCATGTCGTGAAATACACATTCTAAATTCTGAAAGTTATTGTTTCTGATGGAGATAGGAAAATAGAATATTATATATTATATTTATTTAGTATTGAGATATTTAATGATTTGATAGGATTTGATATGATTTTTAGTATCTTTTATTAATTTGTTTAGATTTATTAGGATTTCGTTTAGTATTATAAATAGGCGTCTCAAGCCTATTGTAAAGGGAGTTAATTTTGATATTAAAAAGAATTGGATTTTAATCCATTTTATTCCGTGTTATTTAATTGTTCTTCCGGTATTCATGAGTGAATCAACGGATTAGTAATTATAATCACGAAGATCATATTTTCCGGCATTCATAGGATTGAATCAACGGATTATATGTTTATGCTTCCTGCTGCCAGCGGCGGACATACATTGGGGCAAGGTGGGGCAAGTGCCTCACCTGAATTTTTTGTATGAAATACCATATATACCCTAAAAAAAATTACACATAAAATTAAAATTAGGATTTTCAGTTCCCCTAAAACAAACATAATTCACGCAGTCACGCTTGAAAGTCTCAAATCTCTCACCAATATTGTGTGGAGTTTCTTATCATTATTGTGCAGTTATATGAGCTAAATGATCAATTAAATGACATAAATATTAACTTGTTGCTTTGTGTGCTTGTTTGAATCCGTTCAACTCTTTTGAAGCTTTCAACTTAGAGAAGTTAGTCCATTATCAAAATTTCATCCAAATGAGTTTTTAGGTGTTGAGATATTGGTATTGTCTAACCAACTTGGGAATTTTATTATGGATGCACGTTCAAATGTTAATACTTCGAATGTAAAAGGTCTTGGCGAAGTATCTCAAATAACGGTTCAAACTAAAAGAAATGAAGCATGCCCATTAGTTTACAAGCTTATAACATTAGCCTTAATTTTGCCAGTTGCTACAACAAGGGAAAAAACATTTTCAGCTAAGAATTGAATTCGCAGCTGAATGAGAGTAATGATTGAATGAATGATAATTTAGTGGTGTATATTGAGAAGGAAGTGTTCAATTATGTATCTAATGAACCTATCATTCATAAAATCCAAAGCATGACAAACCGTCGTGGTCAATTATAATTCAAAATTTAATTAATTATAAGTATTTTTTACATATATTATGTGTGCCTCGGCTGGATTAAAATCCTGCGTCCGCCCTTGCCTGCTGCTGCATCAGTTGGTATCCAGACTCAGTAACGACTCCTATGATGCCTCCGAGACGTGGTTCCACGCATCATGATTTTGCTATTCTCCGAGAGAAATTACAAGTAATTGCTCAAGGATTAGAGGCGTTGCAACTGCAACACATCAAGATTTTGGATCAGGTTAATCAACGAGAAGCCATATATCAAAAGTTTCAGAATATTCGACAAGGCACGCGATCTATTAAGGCCTATTCAACAGAGTTCTCTCGTCTTCTTAGTCAAATTGATACTCACGTACCACAAACGCAATTGGTGACACACTATATAAACGGCTTACAAATTCATTTGCAGAAGAGGATGTGTATGCTGCGTCCCGACTCACTTTTTACTGCACATGAATATGCAAGTGCCTTGGAACGCCAATTCAAACGCCACCAACCCACCTCCACTCGAGAGCCACCACAACCTAATTCACACCAAAGTTTGAAGCCTCCGTCGATTACAATAACCGATCGGAACACCAATCACAATATTTCCATTTCCATCGAATCAAGAAATTGTCTAGCACCAGTCGATCCCGGGCCTTTAACCAACAGTCCTGCCTTTCACCCGATGGCACACAGTACTGCAACCACCGTGATAGAGCCAACTCACTCTCCGCCAACACCTGGGTCATCAGCTATGATTGTATTACCACCATCCCCGTCTTATGTCCGTACGATTCCCCAGACGAGCAGCCCTGTCACTTTGGCCCCGCCCGCAGCCGTTCCTCCACCACTGCTCGCGGTTACATCCCCTTTGCCAACACCGCATGCCATTCCCCACTCTCCACGCCGTCTCCCTACAGGCGCCACGCCCCGCATCTCGTCGGCATCATTTTCTGCAGCACATCAATGCGCCAATCACAGTCGAGCGCTTTCGAAAATGCTCTTGGCATCGATGGCGTGGCCCTCTTTTGGCAGTGCGATGGCGTCGCCGGCAGAGTCAATTCTTCCAGCGCCTGCTGCCGTGTTTTCTGATTACACTCCGCCCGCTGGTTTCTATGTTGGCTGCGTGAAAACATCGACCGATAATGGGCCTGCTGCCCTTGTTTCACATTCTGGACCAAATATTTTACATGGGCCTGATACTTATGGGGTAAAAACAGCAATCACGGATGAATGTCTTGAGTTGGATAATTTTGTTGGATTTAATTTTTATAATTATCATTATTTCATAAATAATGATAGTTATTTTAATTTTTCTCCTAAATTCTCATTTCCATATCGTCTCAAGATTTTGGGCAAGTTACGCATTGCATATATTTTTGAGGTCAAAAGTTTAGAGATCTTCCGTATTATTGTTTGTCCTAACGTTGAACGTGATATTGTGTCCATCCGATTGCTCAAAATCCTAATTCTTATAGCTTCGAGGACGAAGCTTTCGAAGCGGGGGAGAATGATGGAGATAGGAAAATAGAATATTATATATTATATTTATTTAGTATTGAGATATTTAATGATTTGATAGGATTTGATATGATTTTTTAGTATCTTTTATTAATTTGTTTAGATTTATTAGGATTTCGTTTAGTATTATAAATAGGCGTCTCAAGCCTATTGTAAAGGGAGTTGATTTTGATATTAAAAAGAATTGGATTTTAATCCCTTTTATTCCGTGTTATTTAATTGTTCTTCCGGTATTCATGAGTGAATCAGCGGATTAGTAATTATAATCACGAAGATCATATTTTCCGGCATTCATAGGATTGAATCAACAGATTATATGTTTATGCTTCCTGCTGCTGCATCAGTTTCCAAATGCAGGTGCACGATAGGCTCGAACCAATCGAATCTTTAGAGCCCACTGCGTTTTAGAAGAATCAATCTCCTTGATTAATCGGAAGAGAGGTGTCATCTGCAATAGAAGGTGAAAACATAAAAGATGGAATGTTAATACTTGGAATATAAATCCTAAACTTAGTAAATTTAACAAAGAGGTTGCTAAATACTCACAAGAAGTAAAAAGATTTAGCAGGTAATGTTTTAGTATGAAAAATATTATGAGAAGATGGTTTTATACATTGGTTATTGGCAGTAAAACATTTTGTTAAATTCTAGAATTATCTGTTTTGAATTTGAATAGGGTTGGCTGTATGCAATTATTATTTTTTAAGCATATACTTGGGATGTGAAAAGGCATGGACATGTATTATCACAACTTTTGCAGGGTGTCTGCGTTTTAATTATTTTATTAGCAGTTCTAAGAGGCTTGGCTTTTTGTTTGTATTTTGAAAAGGCACTAATAGGTTTAGAGGGTTGGTGGGTTTGATGTATGCTAATTATTAGATTAGCACAGATTAAAAAGGTCTGGCAGCCTAATGCAGAAGGTGACGTGAAGATTTTAATTATTAGATTAACACAGATTTTAAAAAGGTGTGACAGCCTAATGCAGAAGGTGACATGAAAATTTTAACAAAAAGTAACAAAAGAAATACATTTATCTTGAGAATTGAAACTATTAAGAAAAACCAATAAAAATTATTTATTTTGACAGAATAGCTGGCAGTGGCATAGAAAAGTGTAGAAAAAAGAAGTTTCTATATTCGGGAAATATGTATAGTTATATTTGGCAAGACTTTGATGTTATTATATATATATATATATATATATATTGAATATAGATATAGATTTTAAGTTTGTGTTACAAATAGTTGTAGTAGGTGTATAATAAAATTAAGAAAGCCCGATTCGGCCCATATCCAGCGTCGGAAGAAAAACAGCAATTGAAATACAATTTAGACAAACGCTGCAAAAGCGCCACGTTATACACACGTGTCAACGCAGCAGCCTTCCACGTCCTTAAAAATAGACATACATAGACGGTGGATTCATAGACAAGCAGCATAGCCAATGGCGAACTCAGCTAAAAACGCCGCCGCATCCGGCGAAGGCCACCGCTGTGACTCAGCGGAAGACGGCCAACATACAATCCCAAACATCAAACTTCAGGGCTTGCCCCACCTTACAGACTTCCTCCCGGACCTCCAAACCCACCCGAACCCGCTAGACAACAACCCGTTCTTCCACCCCGTATCCGAATTCTACATCAGTCGCTCCGACGTCATCCTCCGCCACATCCTCCACGACATCTCCGGCGAATTCCCGACCCCGGGGCCACACCCGGCGTATCACAGGGCCGGGCCGAGGAAGCAGGTTTACTTCGAGGCGGGTCGGGTTCGGGCTGGCATAGTAACGTGCGGGGGGCTGTGCCCCGGCATGAACACGGTGATCAGGGAGCTGGTGGTGGGGCTGTGGGAGCTCTACGGTGTGCGAGAGATTTATGGGGTACCGGCGGGTTACCGGGGGTTTTACTCGAGTGAGCCGGTGGAGTTGAACCCTAAAATGGTCCATGATTGGCACAGAAAGGGTGGCACTGTTCTTGAAACTTCCAGGGGTGGATTTGATCTTGACAAGATTGTTAATGGCATTCAGGATCGTGGTTTCAATCAGGTTTTATTTATTTAAGTTCCCAAGTCATTTTTATTTTAGTTATGATATGTACTAAATCTTTTCACAAAAGTTGTGTTTATTTATTTATTCATAATTTAATACAATATATTAAAAAATATTACAGAGTATTTTTAATGTATTTATTTGTACGTGGGCTTAATCCAATATATCGGAGTTGTCACAGAGTATTTGTTTATTAAAAAAAAAATTATACATACTTTTCATAAATATTCTTTTTATTTATAAACAAATTTCACAGTACATAAAATATCTTTTGACATATCACGATAAACTACATACAACTAAGTGAATACTCTCTTATTACGAACCTCACAATACACCATGATATCTTTCAATATATCATATTAATATTCTCTTTATTATAAATTACGAATCTCACAATACACCGTAATATCTTTCAATATATCATATTAAATTAGGGAGCACAATTTTTGTGTGGGGGAAGAAAGTACATATAGAGGGGTGCTTTCACATGAAATTCCAATTTGAATAAATAGATAGGAATTCAGATTTAAAACTGCATCTTGAATTTCAGCTGGCAAGGATTGATTGTGAATGTGGAGAAATGGAGTTTTCTACAGTACTCCCTCCATCCCAATTTAATTAAATTTGAATAAATAGATAGGAATTCAGATTTTAAACTGCATCTTGAATTTCATTCTAAAATACAATGGTATAATTAGTTTACAAGGTAGTGATACGTACTACATAGATGAAAGTTATGGCACAATAATATATTATAATTAAATGAATCCGGTATATCATCGAAAATTAGTTGGTCTTATATATGTAATAGCCCATTTGTATTAGAAAATAGAACAAAAATTGAAGAGTTGAGCGAATTGTTAAATGAAGTGTCTATATAAAAAGAAAGAAAGAAAGAGGTAAAATAATTTGGAATATATATATATATATATATAGTGATTTGATTGAGTAACTAGCTAGCTAGGACAATTTGGTCTCATTCATGCATGTGACTAATAATATATGCATACACATGCAGCTATACATCATAGGTGGGGATGGCACTATGCGTGGGATGGTAGCTATATTTAACGAAATAAAGCGTCGGAAATTGAACATAGCGGTGGCCGGGATTCCCAAGACAGTGGACAACGATCTCGGAATCATAGACAGGTCATTCGGCTTCCAAACCGCCGTGGGGATGGCTCAGCAAGCAATCAACGCCGCTCACACGGAGGCGGAGAGCGCCGTTAACGGCATCGGCCTCGTCAAGCTCATGGGCCGCAGCACCGGTCACATCGCCCTCCACGCAACCTTGAGCAGCCGCGACGTCGACTGCTGCCTCATCCCGGAAAACGACTTCTACTTGCAAGGAGAAGGCGGCCTATTCGATTTCCTCGACGCGCGCCTCAAAGACAACGGCCACGCGGTGGTGGTGGTGGCGGAGGGCGCAGGCCAGGATATCATACCCAATGGCCACGTGGCGGAGACGGATGAATCGGGGAATCCGGTGTTTATGGATGTGGGTGGGTGGCTGAAGTCGGAGCTGAAGAAATGGTGGAGTAGGGAGCACCCAAAGGAGGTGTTTACGGTGAAGTATATTGACCCGACTTATATGATCCGAGCAGTGCCGGCGAATGCAACGGATAATTTGTACTGCACGCTTTTGGCGCACTCGGCTATCCACGGGGCGATGGCCGGGTACACGGGTTTCGTTTGCGGCCCGATTAACGGAAACTACGCCTACATTCCGGTAGAGGAAGTGGCTCGGGCAAACAATCCGGTAAATACTCAGGATCACAAGTGGGCGTGGGTTAGATCCATCACCAATCAACCTGATTTTGGGAGACGCTGATGTGGCGGCTCTAATAAGAGCGGTGTATTTTCTGCAGGCTTTATTGAACTTTGCTAATCAACTTAAATGAAAGAAATTATCTTTTTGTTACGAATTTGAACATTTTTCTTGTTTTGAAGTCTCAAGCAAATTAAATATCAATTATGTGTATATTTATTATATATTATTATTTTATTTAAATAATATAATTTTTTTTAAATTGAAATTTTAGTGGGGTAAATTCTCCTCTATAAAGTTCTTTTAGATTTTAACCATAATAATATTAATGAGAAGTGTATAACAGATATGTAAAAGGTATGTAATTGTTAATAAGCAAATTCGGAGTTGTTAATTGGGTTGTACTGGATCAGTCTAACATTGGTCCATTGGGTTCAGATGCTTTTTTGGTTTGTCTGATTGTTTTTGGGTCACGTATTCTTTTGGCCATGGATATTTGCCTCCCAATGTTTAATTACTTTACCCCGATTTTCATTTCACCATTATAAATTTTCACTTCACCCGCTTTAATGTTTCAAAAATATCCATACCACTTATAATTGTAAATTTTATTAATTACTTCACCCCCAAACTTCATTCAAAAATTCCCTCACAAATACACATTCAAAACAAACACACACAAAACACAAAACACAAACGTTTTCTGTTGGAGTTGGGGGTTCACGCCGGAGAAGGGAGCCTAAGTTTGGAGACTACGCTTGGGGAACTGCAGCATTGTCTTATCTCTATAGATAGTTGGGACAAGCTTCGCAGTTTAAAGTGCGCCAGATATGTTATTTGATGTTGTTGGAGGTATTAGACTAAATATATTATTAATTTATTATGATTGACATTAATTTATATATTAAACTTGGTTGATTTCGTTAAATTTTCAGGCTTGGATTTATGATCACTTCTCAACTCTTATTCTGCCTCCAAAAAATCATGCATTTTAGTCAAGACCACCACTATCATGTCAATATGCACCTGAAGTACATACAGGGCCATGTATGGAACATGTTCGAGCCTTCAGACGTAGTCTAGATGTCTTTCTTCCAACTCGGATAATATTTTATTACATAAAAGATCGAAAAATGAAATTGTGTCAAGTATTTATATTAAAGCATATGTTATTTTATTGTAATAGGTATCATGGACTCCATATGATGCCTTCAAGGATTTTTGTCCCTTTCAGTAAGTGTCGTTTTTTAATGGCTGTATTATTTGTGACAATGTGACTGAGCCGTATATGCCGGATAGAGTGCTTCGACAATTTGGTTATGTACAAACCATACCTGAGAAGCCTCTTGCATCTAGGGCGAAAAGGAGTCGTTTCATGAAACCAAAGCGAGATTGGTATATTATGGCCGAGTACTATTGTTCATGGGATACACATGTGTTATCTGTTAAACGTCTTAGTGATAGCTGCAAGCACCCTTGGCAAAGCGCATATGGCTTTGATGAATGGTTTGTCGATCACGGTCATCCAAGTGTTTCAAATCCTAACACTACGATCCTAATTAGTCCCGAACCCACCCGTTCGACCCAACCGTGGGAGAGAATTGATGTTGCAAAGTATGAGTTAGGAAACTTGGTGGAAAGATATCATAGGGACGATGCACCATCCTTAGATGAAGCCATTCAAAAAATTGTTCAAGTCATGACTATTCTTACTGGACTAGAAGGTGGAAGTTCCTCTTCACGTGCAGGACCAGGTCGAAGTAGAGGTATGACAAGATCAAGAGCCAGACAAAGTGGCGGGGGTGTTAGGCTCATTGGATGACTTGTGCTTGATTATGTCTCGTTGGATGTATTTTGCTTTAGTTTAATGTTTGTATGAATTGTGGTACATGAATTGTTGTTGATTTATTTTGGCTTGTGGTACTTTAGTTGAATGTGTGGATGTTTTGATTATGGATGTGTGGATGATATTATTTTGTTGAATGTATGGAAGATTTTATGTTGAAATTTTGAAAGTAAGTTGAATGTATGGATGATTATGGATTTCATGTTTCTCGATCAAAACCATTAAAGGATGTATGGCAAATTTTTTCGAACATTTGGACAATTTTCGGTCAAATAATTCGAACATTTAGGCAAATTTCGGTGCAAATTTTTGAACATTTAGGCATATATTACAAAAAACCACATTTACATGTTGTATGACAAAAAATTTCGAACATATAGTAATTGTTCGGCCTCACTTTTCGAACAAATGTGTAGTTTTTGAAAGTTTTTGTCAATCATGAAATTAAGATTACTTCACCCACCATTTTATTTCTTCACCATCAATAACAAAAAACCACGATCACCTCCTGTATGACAAAATTTTTCGAACATTTAAGAATTGTTCGGACTAAATTTTCGAACAAATGCTCCGTTTCGAAAAAAATTGTCAAATTTATAAATTCGAAAGATTGAGTCGAACTTTTAATAATTGTTTAACAAATATTTTTGAACTTTGTAACAGATTAGTTCACCCCCAACATTTTCTCTTCACCACCAATATCACAAAATCCTCGTTGCTTGCTGTATGGAGAAAAGTTTCGAACAAAGGCATAATGTTCATTTATTTTATTCGAACATAACTGTATTGTTCGAATGTTTATTTCGAACACAATGTTCGATTTTTTTTTCGAACATAACATGGTTGTTCGTTTAATTTTTTCGAACATATATCATATGTTCTTATGTTTTTCGAACATTCTTATGTTTTTTTGTCGAACTTAAAGCTGTTGTGCTCAAATTAATTTTTTACATTGACAATGTTCCTTTAGATCCAAGTCCATAGAAATAACCATAACATCTACATCCAATAACAACAAAATATAGATCCAATAACCAAAAGATGTACAATTCCATATCAAATAACCATAACATACATCCAATAACCCAAAAGATATAGATCCAATAATCCAAAAGATATAGATCCCAAAAGATGTATATCACACATGATATACATCACAAAAAGATATACATCCCAACCAAATTTGTAGTATATATTCACCAATATAAACTACTTCTTCAAATCATATACACGATCATCAAGGAACAGTTTCTTGAAAATGAAAGTTATTTTCCATCCATTAGCAATTGGTCGATGAAAATCAATCCATGAACTGACAATGGGAGGCAAAGTGACTCCGACACCGAGGATCACCTGTTCAATTTAAAATATGATATGAGATTACCATTATACAATTTAATTATATCAAATATGATTAGTAAGACCAATACCTGCACGAAGTGGTTATTGTTGACCAATGCCATACAAATAATTTTTGGGTTTCTGGGCAATTCGGTCCTTTGCGGTAGGAATGATAGTGATATGGTCTTGCTTAGTGTAACAAACACTACATTATACACGGATGCAACCAAGTAGCCCATGTACGGTAATGTGAACCAATGCTCTTGATCTGCAGTATCAGTGAAACAATTAAGACTGTTCATTGTGGTTGAAACCGTATTTGGGACTAAAAAAACCTCCTTATATAATGCAATATTGTGGGATAACTCTTTCATCAAATCCTGCCTCACTCGAAGCCATGCATCCTCACCAAATCCTAATAATCCCGCAACTGCCCGGAATCCACAATGGCCATCTCCCTTTACATTTTGGACATCAATTGCGTACTCTTGGTATTCTAAAGGAAGCAGTGACATCAAATCTCTTGCTGAAGAAGATCGAGAATTTCTCCGAGTCTACATACACAAATAATTAAATTAATAATAGAAAGCTAAAGAAATTTATACATAATAAACATATATAAATTCTTATCGGCAGTTTTTTGGGCCCTCCTGTCTTCTGATACTTTGGCAATGAGAAGGACTCATCGACATTATAAACCACACTCTGCGATGGGGGACAACAACTATCAACTTGTGATTGAATATGTTCAAACAAACTTGGGTCTCTTTTCGTGGAATTTTGTAAGTCCTTTTTTTCCCCATTTTTTCCCCTACTTTTGGTCTACCACGTGGATCGATTTTAACAGTCGGTTCAACCATGTTAGTGATCTCTGGATTTGCCATCTCCTGCATATTTCTTAGATAGATCAATCTTCGACTCTCGTCAAACGTTTCGTACACCTTTGCCTTTGCCATATCACGTACATTATTTTCAAAACGGTAGTCAGTGGCTTCCTTCACATCATTAATCAACACGGGCTCCATATTCAACTTCCTCCAAAAAGCATCAACGACATTCAAAGGTATTGGTTTATCTGCATATACATAATCTTCAATCTCGTGTCCACATGGTAAACCAAACGCCGTTCTCAAAATGTGGTTGCAATTACGTGCATCAAACCCTGGTGTTTTCACAACTTTGATTTCATCAAATAGTTTTCCAAAGCGTATATAGAGACAAATACACGCAAACCATTATACAGAGTGCTTGAGAACTTATGTTGAGCGACATTCCTACTCTTCTCGAATGATGCCTTGATAGCAGTGTGACAAGCTTCGTAGAGAGTATCACACTTCACCCAATAAGTCTCAAAATTTCCTAAGGAGTTCCCAAGAAATCTTTTCAAGGCAGAATTATGACTCTCAACCCTATATAGTCGAATATATACAATTAATACAATGTAGAAAATAAAATAAATGTACCTAATAGAATGTTGAAAATAAAATAAATGTACATATTAGTCGTTGTATTTCCATAGTGCATCAATTGATTTGTCCACGACTTCACGAATCTCTCTTTGAATGGATTAAACCATTGACCAATCACATAATCAACTGGTTTTTCATCAAATTTGCATCGAAGGACTTGAAGGGCTACTTTAAATTCATTCTCAGTATGGGCATGGATAACCATATTGACTTGCTTCATGAAGGCTTCCCATTTTTTTTGGCGGAGTTGAACTTCGGTTTACACTTAGCTAGAACATTTCTATCAATGTGCCAAGTACAAAGAAGATGTTTACATTCTGGAAACTTTTGGCCAACAGCATTCATTAAAGCCAACTCTCGATCAGTAATGATAACAGATGGCATGCACCCTTCACCCAACATATCTTTCAGTACACTCAAAGCCCAATTGTAGTTCTTCTCTTTCTCGGCCAATAAATACACATATGCAATAGAAAACGTCATGCCATTTGACATGACACCAACTATCTCCAAATACGACAATCTGTACCTATTTATCTTGTATGTACAATCAATCAATAAGACCTTTGGAAAGGCACACACCAACTTAATAGATACAGGGTGAGAAATCGAATAAGTGCAATATGTTCCACACACCAAATTCGAACAAAACCTTTGATTTTTAAAAAATAAAAGGCGCAAAATCAGTATTCACAACACATATTCCTTCCTACAACATGTATAATACTCAAATATTGCAATACACATACAAAATCATAAACCCTTGCTCTTTTTTACATTTTCAAACAAAAAAAAAAAAAAATCATGAATAGGGTTTCAAAATAAATATCTAGGTTGTACATAATACTTACATGAATATGGGCATCCATATTTTGACAACACCATCTTGTCCAAATTGATGTTCGACGGTAGAACCGGAATGACACGTTTTGTTCGACGTGAATGCAACAATTTTTCATATGGAGATGATGGGGGTGAACTGATCCGCTGGTAAATAAGGGAAATATGTCAAAAGGGTACTTTGGTCATTAAAAAATATTTTGTAGTGAAAAAATTTGATGAGGGGGTGAAGTAATTAAATATTAGGGGGCAAATATCTGTGGACTATTTTTTTAGCTAGTTTGAATAGTCCATTGGGTTGAGATGTTTTTTCAGGGTTGGTCTGATTTTTATTTTTATTTTTATGTTTTTTAAATATATTACTACTTTGTTTGGCCATAAATTTTCGTTCACTTAATTTTTTTTGTTTGTTCATAAATTTTTTTTCCTTATTTAAAAATAATCCTTACTAATAAATAAAAATTTGGCCCTAGAATGATATCTTTTTTTTCTTTATTTTATCTATAATAATATTATTTTTTATTAAATTTGTACCACTTCTTTTAGGAAAAATAATTTGGTGGGCGGAGGGTGTATTATATTTAATTCTATATTTATCTTATGAATTGATAATTTGATATACAAATATTATTCAAATAGTCATAAATTTTATTTCATTCACCTAAAATAATTTAACTATTTAATTAAAATTTAAACTTTTAAATAATATTCAAGTAATAATAATTCAATTTTTTTAATAAACTCAAATTTACAAAAATGAATCAAAATAATAATTTTCGAATAATTCTTAATAAATTATAATTCACAAAGAGAAATTTAAGTAATTAATTCAACGTTTAATAAGTTTGAATTAAAATTCATACTTGTGATAACAATTCTTGTGTAATAAAATATTTATTAACACTTGAAATGATATACTCCCTCCGTCCCGTAGGAATTTGCACCCTACGGGATGACACATTTTTTAAGAAAAAATAGTTTTATATATAAAGTAGTAGTATATGAGTAAATATGTGTAAAAGTTTGTGAGTGTGCACGTAAATCAATGCTTTCTTTTTTAGTAGTGTGCAAATTTGTGTGGGACGTCCAAATAAGGAAAGTGTGCAAATTCCTGCGGGACAGAGGGAGTACAATTTATTTTCTTGTATCTTGGATTATTCTCTCTAATTTGTCCTCTTATTCTCCTTCAACTTTGACTTGGCTTTTGGTCTGACTTTGACTTGATAACGCTTATCCAAGTACTGGGTCATCTTATTTTGGATTGAGCGTTGGTCTGTGAAAGGATTTGATGAAGAACGATCTTCAAATTTTCGAGGTGGATTTGATCTGGAACACTTGATCAGAGGGGTCTTGAACTTTGATATCTGATCGGAATGTGTTTGTGGTTGAACTTGACGAAGAACTGTTTGAAGAGGGTGATGAACACTTGTTGTTTACGAGGTGTTCTTGGATGAGAAATGTCTGATCAGAGGGATGGAGCTCCTTTTTCTGATCGAAGGATGTTTCTGGTTGGATTTGGCAAAGAACGGTTTAAGACGGTGAAGAACTCTTGATGATCTTCAAAGTGTTTTCAAGAAAAACATCTGATAAGAGGGATTTGGCCTCTTGTCTTGGATCAAAAAGTGTTTCTGGAGGATTTTGACGAATAACGGCTTGAATATGGCGAAGAACAGCTTGAATCTTCGAAGAACTTCTTCATATTTGTTGAAGAACACTTGAATCTTCGAAGAATGACTTGGATCTTCTTAGCTCGCAGTTTTGCTCGTCGAGAGAATTGCTGCTCGCTCTTTGCTCGTTCGTCTTCGTGCTTTCGATCTTTAGATGTCTTTGATATGATGAAATGTATAAATATGACCCCTATTTATAGGGTGAGGAGGTGAAGATCTGGTTTGCTGATGTTGATTTTATTAACATCATTTACGAATCGACCAAATTTAGCTTGATTGATTTCTCTCGTCTTCTTTATTTATACAAAACACTTATTATTTCGTATAAATAGGGCAAACTAGCCATTTATTACCATTTACGAGTGCCGGGAGACTCGTAATTTAGTAATGACTTGTATCGTGTACAATAAATATCAATTGACTATTTAATTAGAGAATTAATTTGTTAAATCCTCAAAATTAAAATAGTAATACTAATATATGTTGATATTTATATTATTTATACATGTGTCATTATTTAACTGGGTGCAATTTTTGTCTGCTTACAATACTAACAAACATATAAATTTTCAATTAGAAAAATTATCTATCAAGATCCTGAATAGTGTAGTCAACCTTATCCAATTTATTTTTTAATAATGAAAATTAATTAACTAATTAATTAATTGAAATAATATTTTTTAATTAAAAAATATATTCTGATAAGGTTTCAATGAAGATGCACATATTCCTAAATCATATTTACATAAGTAAAATACTTATTGAAAGTATTAAAAAGAATATAAAATTAAAGAAAAAACTCAAAATAAAAGTACATTTACTCATAAGAAAGCTTTATTAGAGAAGTATCATAGAAGAGATATTTAAAAAAAAAAAAAAACTTGTTGGCCCAGAAAAGTTAGGTTAAGTCCAGCCCGTGCCCAAACAGTCTGTCAAGCCAATAGGGCTGGGTCAAATAGACTCAGTTTTTCTTGGGTCTATAATTTTAAGGCCCGTTCTTTAAAATCGAGCTTCTCGGGCAAGACCAAAGGGTAGGATCAATTTTCACAACCCTAATCATATTTAATTATTTTTCATAGATTTTGGGCAAATGAGATAAGAGAAGTGTTGAAATTATAATTATATTAATGAGAAGTTAATAGAGAAATGAATTTAAATGGTAAAAAAAATAATTTATAGAACGGTGGAGAATATATGTAATTGTTAGTAATCATATTTAATTACTTTTGCAGTGAAACAAGAAGGGGATGAGGTTTTCCGTTATATAATTGTATAACTTCTTTTCTATGTTCCACGGGTGTGGATGCATGCGATACCATACAGGTGCGGGGGATACCTCATTTTTTAAAATTGTAGGATACGATTTGGTAAGGATACATTAATTTATATTTATTTATTATATATAACCGCCTATAGTAAATTAAAATATAAAGAAAATTAATCAAATATGCAACAAAACAACAATTAAAATTAAATATCGTCAACCTACTTAAGTCAGAATAAAAAATTCAACCTAAAACAAAGTACCAAATTGACAAAGTAAGTTACATTAAATAATAAAATTCAATTAAATTACATGCTTCCTTTGTTCACAAAAAATGTGTTCGTTTATTTGCACAAAGTTTACTATGATATTTCAAAGGATATTATAGGATATTATGAGGTCGGTTTATAAATAAATAAAGTTATTTGTTTATGAAAAGTATGTTTTATATACTTTTCAGTCCACATATAATAACATCATTTTTTAATTTTGTTTTAGTTATTATTATTAAATTATATATTTAATTATTTATATTTTAATTTAAATTTTAAATTTTTACAAAAACTACACCAAACTTTTTAAAATTTTGCAATGTGTATTTCATACGCATATCCTTGGACAGGGATGTATCCATCCAAAACAAAACTTAAAAAAGACCACGTGTTGCATCGGGTGCGAATTCAACGCGAATCACACTTGCACTCGCACATGTATCCCCTGTGTATTTGATATTACATATGTGTAATTTTTGAAAGCACATGAAAATTGCACACCATCAAATAACAATACATGTATAAATTAAATAAATTTAAACTCAAATTACTATTCTAATTTAGAGGATTTAAATAAATTAATTATCGAATTAAATAGTCAAAATGATATTTATTGTACACGATACAAGTCGTCAAATTAACGAGTTTCCAGGCGCTCGTATACGATAATAAATACTTAATTTATCATATTCACTCAAGACAATAAATATTTCGTATAAATAAAGAAGAATGCGAAAATTAATCAAGCTAAATTTGATTGATTCATTAATCCTGCTCATTAATACGACATCAACATATCAGATCATGCCGCATGTCAGTTATAGAAAGGAAGGTCTTCAACATCCCATCCTATAAATAGGGGTCAAGTCTTGATATTCAATCACAACACGACAACGAAGAAGAGCAACAAGCAGCAACAACGAGCTTGAGCTAAGAAGATTCTGCCGCAAGACTTGAACATTCAAGCCGCTCTTCACCAAATCTGAAGCGTTCTTCATCAAAGTCAAGCAGAAATAGAGTTCGATCCAAGATCAAAAGCCTAAAACCCTTCCAAACAAAGGTTTTTCCTTGAAGAATCCGTGAAGATCCAAAGCCGTTTTTCAGCAAACTCGAAGTTGTTATTCATCAAAGCAGCCGGAAACATCGTTTGATCTAGAAATAAGAAGTGAATCCTTCTGATTAGACGTTTATCTTTGAAGATCATATTGAAGACTCAAAGTGTTCTTCGCTGCCTTCAACGGTTCTTTGCCGTCTTCAAATCATTCTTCATTTAGTTCAACCACAAACACTCTTCGATCAAGTAGCAAGGGGTCAATCCCTCCGATCAAATATATTCAATCAAATCTAGATTCGAAGATTACAAGAATGTTCTTCATCAAATTCAAAAGCGTTCATCTTCAAAAACTTCATTTGACCCAAAATAAGATGACTGAGTTATTGAATAAACGTTTCGAGTTAAGTCAAAGTTAGCTTCAAATAGGTAAATCAGAGGATCAAAGCTAGAGAGAAACCCTTAATATAAACAAATTCAATTGTATATTATCTTTTTGAGTCAATAATATTATTTTCGTATAAGTTGTAAGTACAATATGCATTGTGTATTTTAAAAAATTAAAATCAAAATAAAAATTGAGCTTAAAAATTCATGTTATACACACTTTTCATTATATGCCAGAAATCATAGTTATTGGAAGAGCTAATTATTGGATTCAACTAATTATCTCTGGAAATGTTTTTATAAGCTTTTACATGTCATTTCTGATAATTAATTATAGCTGAAATCATGGTTATTGGAAGAGCTAAATTACTGGATTCAACTTATCTCTAGAAATGTTTTTATAAGCTTTTACATGTCATTTAAAATAATTAGTTATAGCTTAATTCGTGTATATATTGCATATATCGTATTCATATATACAAAATATTAGTAAATTTGTTTATATGCAATTAGGTACGTATCAGTGGATCAAATTGTGCTGGTTGCTCAATTTAAGGTTATACCAACTATGCCCTAAAGAAAGCTTCACATATATCAACATTATTACAAAACAATCAGGATTTCGTCATGACAAATTTAAATATGCCACAAATATTATTTGATAAGCACATTTAATGAAAGTTATTCCTTCTTTCTCCGTACCCTTATATACTAAACTTCAAAATTTTCTTAAAAAAATAGAGAAGTGCGCAGTAATTTGATTGATAATTTTATAAAATTAGATCATACGTGTATGTGTAAACTAGAAATCCGCCTAGCTAGGCGGGCGCCTAATTTTTTTTTGTTTAAATAAAAAATAAAAAAACAAAATTTTGGCCGTACTAGAGACCGCCTAAGCCCGTCTAGAACAGCATAGAGGGCGCCTAGACCCGAAAACGCCTAAAAGGGCCGATTTCTGCATCACTGATATTATCTTAAAAATTTATTCTCATAATTTTGATGCAATATTAAAAGTTAATATTTTATTTAAAAATATGGTTAAAGTAAGAGAATAATGATGTATAATTATTTATTTGTGAGAGTGGTTTATTTTTAAAAAATGGAACGAAAATAAATAAAATTGGTAGATAA
Organism: Prunella vulgaris; assembly: GCA_026898435.1. Taxonomy (NCBI): domain Eukaryota; kingdom Viridiplantae; phylum Streptophyta; class Magnoliopsida; order Lamiales; family Lamiaceae; genus Prunella; species Prunella vulgaris. Next base: position 242,058 of record JAPKLY010000145.1, on the reverse strand, counting down.
ATGATCAAAAGAAAAATTAGAATAAAATTAATGGACGGAGGAAATAATACATTGACGATAATAAAAGAAAGTGTGAAGATATTATGAAAGGGGGGAGTACTCTAATGTTGAATTTTCCATACAAGTCAAATTTTCGAAGTATCTTTTCGTAAATGAGAGAATCAAAATCATCACACAAAGAATGTAACATCTGCATGAATTTGGGCAAAAAATGAGGACGCATATCAGCATACATTCATGATCTGCTAATTTAAATCCAAATTTCAAATTCTAATTCCGAAAACTACGCTGATATCAATTCATTAAATACGTTCCTGATATATATACACTCCGGCCAGATTCATTTTGTGTAGCTGCACCCTAATTAAATAAAGGGGGGAAAATAAATAAGAAAGAATCAAAAGATAAAAAAAATTAGAAAGCTGCAATGTTGGGCCATAATTTTTCATATATTATTGCACTATTGATTGTTGCAACTCTGTTTCAAGAGCCGGCTTCTGCCATAAGAAAGGTATGCATCTTCCTTCTACGGACATGTTTTTGACGGATAGATACTTTCATCTTACGAACCAAACATACCCTAAAATTTCATCTTAATTAGTTTTCAATTTTATGCACATTTTGGTATAATTAATTTATTATTTTGCTGCAGTCTTATGTTGTGTATTTGGGAGGGCATTCTCATGGCTCAGATGTCACCAGTACTGATGATCTCGACCGTGTGACCATCTCACACACTCATTTGCTTGCCTCATTCTTGGGAAGGTTTGTCAATTTTCCTTTAATTTAATTTGAAAATTCAAGTTATAAATAAATTTTTAAGTTTTAAGTTTTTTTTTTTTTAATAATTATGCAGTGAAGAGAAGGCAAGTGATGCAATATTTTACTCATATAAGAACAACATTAATGGTTTTGCTGCATTTCTGGAAGACCAAGAGGCAGAAGAGCTTGCAAGTATGCCAAATATACATATGTTGTTGATTTACAATTTTGTTAACTATTTTACCTTATGTTACAACATTTTTCGACGCAGAACATCCGGATGTGGTGTCAATTTTCCCGAACCAAGCCAAGAAATTGCACACAACACATTCGTGGGAATTTCTGAAACTGGAAAAGAATGGAACTATCCACCCTTCTTCAGCATGGAAAAGGGCTAGATTCGGTGAAGATATTATCATAGCAAATCTTGATACTGGTAAGCAAGGTTTGAATATTTCATTTCATATCTTTTGATCTTATTTTCATTTAAAAAAAATATAAATTTAAATTAATTATTTTGATATGTACTCAAGGTGTTTGGCCTGAATCAAAGAGCTTCAGCGGCGAAGGGTTTGGTCCCATTCCATCGAGATGGAAAGGAGTCTGTGAAGTTGATAGCACCTCAAAGAACTTTTGCAACAGGTCCTATTTTGTAATTTTAATAATAGTCCTCTGTGAGAGTTTCATTTATTAGTAAAGTAATTATTTGCGAAAATAAAAATTTTTCTCAAGAAGCGATGAATTTGGATGACTATCAAAACAGTGGAATAATAATTATCGACTAAGACATCATTTAGTTTAATGGATAGATTAAGATAATTAGTAATGCAACATAATTTTATTTTGAATGTTTGGATTGTAAAATTAATAATAAAAAACTATGCAATTGACAATTTTGTCATTTATATTATAAATAAAAATAAAATGAATCATGATTCTTTTTTTTCAATATACGAGAAGTATTTAATAAATATATATACTATAGATTATTATCATACTCCTCCCCTAAAATGATATTATCGATCATTCATAAAATAAGTTGAAATTTAATTTTAGTCTTTTATCAATTAAACTAAACATCAAAACATCCGAAGTTAGGCTTAAATTAAATAATGATTGCAGTAAACTAATTGGAGCAAGATATTTCAACAAGGGATATGGTGCAGCTAAAGGCGGGCAACCACTGAATTCGTCATTCTTCACCACACGAGACTCTGTGGGGCACGGCTCTCACACCCTGTCCACGGCTGCCGGGAACTTTGTCCCGGGAGCTAGTCTTTTCGGTGTAGCAAAAGGGACTGCAAAGGGCGGTTCGCCTAGAGCACGAGCAGCTGCATACAAAGTATGCTGGGACGAGAGTAGTTGTTTCGATGCTGACATCTTGGAAGCCTTTGACAAGGCAATACAGGATGGGGTCGACGTCCTGTCTGTGTCTCTTGGCTCAGAAGCTCAGGAATACACACGAGATTCAATTGCTATAGGCTCATTCCATGCTATCAAAAAAGGAATAACAGTCGTTGCCTCCGCTGGAAATTCGGGACCCTCTTCAGGAACTGTAAGCAATGTTGCACCCTGGATTTTAACTGTTGCCGCAAGTACTATTGATCGCCAAATTGAAGCCAATGTTCAGCTCAAAAATGGTTCATTTTTTTTGGTATGTCATATTATTGTTAGTTTTTCACATTTAATTAGTATTTTTTTGTGGAAATGATTTTATTTATTTTGTTGGTTACAGGGTTCTAGCCTTTCTAAACCACTACCCTCTGATGGATACTACCCTCTCATTTATAGTGCTGATGCTAAATCTGCCAATGCATCTGCAGATAACGCGTATATGGAAATTTCTTGTTATCAAGAATTTAAAATAAATTACTAGTATTTTTAGTTTACTTACATTTAATTGAGTGTTTGTACTGTACAGAAAATTGTGCAAGGAAGGAACGTTGGATAATGATAAGGTGAAGGGTAAAATAATAGTTTGCTTGAGAGGGGATAACCCGAGAGTTGAAAAAGGGGTGGTGGCGCTTCGTGCTGGTGCTGTCGGAATGATCCTTATCAACGGAGGTATGGACGGTAGCCAAATTCGAGCTGATCCTCATGTTCTCCCTGCGACCAACATCAATTACACCGATGGAGTTGTCCTTTTAGCTTATATTAATTCAACAAAGTTGGTATCTACTTCTATCATGTTTAATTCCACAATATTAAATTTTTTTTTTTCGTTGCTGAATTTGTTAATTTCAGGAATCCAGAAGGCCTAATAACAACTCCTGAGGCAGTTGTGAACATTAAACCATCTCCAAAATTGGCGAGTTTCTCTTCCAGGGGACCCAATCTAATCAACAAGGAGATTCTCAAGGTTGCAAAATTCAATTTACAACTTATGATTCTCCAATTTAATTTTATCGTAACAACTTAAATATAATGTAAGTATGCAGCCTGATATTACAGCGCCAGGCGTTAACATCATAGCCGCTTATACCGAAGCCGTAAGCGCGTCGGGCCTAGAATCCGACAAACGAACTGCTCCATTCAACACATTATCCGGCACCTCAATGTCGTGCCCCCACGTCTCCGGCGTAGTCGGCCTCCTTAAATCCGCCCACCCCGACTGGAGCCCCGCCGCAATCAAATCCGCCATCATGACCACAGGTAACAATATTTATATATCAATTGTGACTAAAAAGTTGACTATGAATGAACTAATATTTTTAAACAGCCCTAATAAAGGACAACGCGGGGAGTCCACTGCGCGATTTTGACGACTCAAAAGCCGACCCGTTCTCATACGGATCGGGATATATCCGACCGAATCGGGCTTTGGATCCTGGTCTAGTCTACGACTTGAGCGTCAACGATTACTTGGATTTCTTATGTGGAGTCGGGTACAACGAGACATCCGTCAGGAAGTTATCGGGTTCTCAAGATTATCGTTGCCCCGGAAAAGAGTATAGTATTTTGAGCTTCAACTACCCCTCCATCTCCGCCACAAACGTCAGTCAAACAGCAAGAATAACAAGAAAGGTGAAGAATGTGGGCCCGCCTGGAACCTACGCATACCGGGTGCGTCACCCTTTAGGTTACTCCGTGAAGGTGGTGCCGGAGATTCTGACTTTTCAGAAAACAGGGCAAGAGGAGAAGTTTGAGTTGATTTTAACGGCGACTAAGCCACCGTCTCAATCTGATCCGACTAGGTTTGGGGAATTGGTATGGTCAGACGGGAGACACTATGTTAGGAGTCCTATTCTGGTGTTGCCCTGAACTTAGTATGAAGAGGTTAACTTCAGCTGGTGGATTTTTTTTTTTTTTGGGATTTATTATGTTTTTTTTTTATGTTATATATTTCGTATCAATGCTAATAATAATGAATAGTTTGTGTCCTTGATGATCTAATTTTTGTTCTTTTGGCTCGAGAAATTGGTTTGAATGGTGGGTATCGTTACAATTGGTGCATTAGTGGTTATTTATATTGAAAAATTATGTGAGATTATATTAAAAATTAGAATTGATAACACTGAAAAATATATATTAATATTAATTTTTAATGTAATTAATTCACATTTTTTTAATATAATTAGACGTAACTTTTCAGCGTAAATGGTATAAATTATTGAGTGAGTTTCAATTGCACATGAGACTTTTCTTTTTATAATAAAAAAGGAAATTGGCCTATTTCTTTTAAGTAACATAATGGTAGTAATGTATATGCTACCTAGACTTTTAAGAAATTAAAAGTTTGCAGTGAAAAATAATTATTACAGATTTATGATTAAATTAAGCATATTAAATAAATTTTATGTATATTAAGAGTCTTTATTGTACAGCGAAAATAAGCACTTAAGTTGAGTGGCTAGAAAGCTTGTTACTCGTAACATAAGAATTTATTAAAGTTTAATAATAAGAGTTTTAATACTAAATAGCGGCGAGAAATGAGAAGTGGTACGTTTACTGCAAATCCGGGGTCTCAGCATCAAAACCTGAAATGCTAAAGTTTGGGGGTGGGGTATGAATCTCGGTGAGTGATCCATAAGATGTATGCAAATTGGTAGTATTCTAAAGTCTCATCATACACATGATTCAACACATCATATTCATATCATTATATCATCACGAATATATAATTCGTCAGTTATACCATACATATTAGACGCTAGTGCAATGAGCTCGCAAAGTGGTCCCTTGTCCCCTTAACTTGCATAAGACCCGAAGGTCAATATAAAATGTTACTACCGTAATGGACAAATTTGAGTTGGTAACTCGGTAGCTGTATATGTCTTGGTCCGAAGATCGACATAATATAGTGTCGATCATCAAGTCGGATGGTAAATCAACATAACTTAGTATGGATCGATAAGGTCGTACGATATAACAAAAGAATATCAATAATTCACATAACATTAACCACAACCTTATTGATAAAACCACCCAACTCTTGAAGACCTTTGTAAAATTTTGAGGAAAGATGACTTTTGAGTCCCATTTGTTAGTTGGCACTTCACCTAGCATGATTTTATTTATTTTTGTTATAAAAGTATTAAAAACTATCTTATTCATTTGTTCTTAGTAAAAAGTTTATCAGAAGGGACTTTTAATATACTTACTATTTTATTCTTGTTTATTCGTAGCACTTAAGAAAAACATATAGTCCTTGGTTTAAGCAAGAAACATAGAGTCCTAAATTTAAATGAGAAAATATTGTCCTAAATTAGAAGAATATATAGCACATAACATCCTAAATTTAAATGAAAGAACATGTAGCATTTTAGTGTCCTAAACTTTAAATAGGAAGAACATATAGCATGCATTTTCTTTAGATTTTAAACAAGTCACTATAAGAAAAAATGGATACGACAACAGTGGAAACCCGTTGTCTTTCTATAAAAAAAACACCGTTGTAGAAGCTCCTGTTGTAGTAGGTATCAAGTTTAGACAACAGTTAATGGACCGTTATCTTTTCATTGTTACTACAACGGTTATTAACTGTTGTCTATACATATAAAATATGTTGTTGTAGCATGTGCATATCCTTATTTTTTACTATAGACAACAGTTGTGAGTCATTGTCTTTTCTTTGTTACTACAACGGTTATTAACTGTTGTCTATACATATAAAATATATTGTTGTAGCATGTGCATATCCTTATTTGTGACTATAGACAACAATTCTGAGTCGTAGTCTTTTTTTTTGTTACTACAACGGTTATTAACTGTTGTCTATACATATACAATATGTTGTTGTAGCATGTTCGTATCCTTATTTGTGACTATAGACAACGGTTGTGAGCCATTGTCTTTGTTAAATAAAAAAATAATTTCACGGGTCAGACCCACGGGCTGAACCAATTCGGGTCCAACCCACGCGAATATCAACCTCTATTTGCGTGAGAGGGGGTTTGAACCCGTGACCTCTCGTATATGTGAATGAGTGTCTTGCTATTTGGGCAAGTGGTATTTCTTGTTCAATATTTCATTATAAATATATATATGTATATACGATATATATGCTTTTTATTTTAACTAAGTGTCATATATTTATTTTTTTATTATTATATTATGTAATTATACTAATCTAAAATTATTATTTTAATTATGTCATACTTGTATATTTAGTTTTAATAAAATTATCATATATATGTAATTATATATTTCTAAATATTAATTCAAATAATGATAAACATAAATTCCAATAATTCTATTGATTCAAATTATCATTTTAATTTAAAATATTAAATAGTTCAAATCACACTAATAGTTAGTAGGTGCCTAATCATTCGAATAATTCAAAATATAGTATAAAATGTACACAAAGTTAAATAATTCAAAATAGACTAAGTTAAAAATGTAATTCAAAACATACACATCAAATGTATCAACGTCTTGGTCCCTTCTCATGTCTACGGTGTCCTTGAGAGTCATGCATGTTGTGAGTGAGAATCATATGGTGCTCTACGGTGTCCTTAAGAGTCATGTGGTGAGTGAGCATCATCGTGTTGGTCGTCTCCGGGATGACTGCGCTGTACTAGGCCCTCCTGCATAAATTCCAGCATTTGTTCTTGCACTTATTGTTGCATTTGTCTCTAAAACTCCTCACGTATTTGTCTCTGAAACTCCTCAATCTCCTGACGTTTCTATACTCCTCGGCGCTCCTCGTCTTTTATTTTTTCCTCTCTATCTCAGCCACTTTTTCATCCACAGCTCTAGCCACCCTTTCATCAGTCATGGTCATCAACTGATCAATATCAACTTGGCTATAAGATCCCATGTGCATACCAACTGATGTCCCACCGGGCCCAGAAATAATGCGCCTCGACTTGCCTAGTTGTCCTAGTTCGCGTATACGACCGTGCTTTTTTCCAATGGTCTTCACGTAAAGCTGAGACAAGTTTGGAGCCTCCGATTGATCATCTCCAGCCTGTTCATTCTGGGTGGCCATTTCCTGTAATTCATTCTGTACAAAGTGGACCCTATTTTAATTGGTAAGGGAAAACCCTCGCAAGCCCACGACAGATTTGACGCTCGTTAGATTGCATTAGGGTACCCTCGCCTCGGTCCGGCCTGAGGTGCGTGATGGCTTGTGCTCGCGAGTCTACGAGGGAAAGACCATCGGCTCGGTCCAGACTGAGTTGGCGAGGGGCTTGCGCTCGCTGATTATCGAGGGTTCTAACCCTCGCTCATTCCTGAGGGTTTTGCGCTCGCAAATTTGGTTTACCCTTGTTAATTAAAGAAGATTTTTTATTCCCCTCTTCTCGGTCCTCTTTAAATTTAACTTTTTCTGCCCTTCACTAAAACCCTCTTTAACCTTTATTATTAAAGAGGGATTCGGTCCCCCTCAGTAAGTCCCTTCTTTATTTCATTATATTTTTGTAGTGGTATATAGTTTTATACAATACCATTTGATGAAAATATAAAACTTTTTACAACACCGCTTTTATAATAATATACAACGGTTGCATACTCGTTGTCTTATAGTAATTATTTCCAAAAAATAATGATATACAATGTAGATATACAACGGTTCAAACACTATTGTAATAACATACTTTTTTACAACGCCGCTTCTGAGAATAGACAACGATAACCATTGTCTTTCAGCAATTTTTTCTTGAAGACACATATATACAACACAAATATACATCAGTTCAAAAACTGTTGTAGTAACATACTCTTTAACAACAACGCCTTTTGACCATAGACAACAGTTTGATAACCGTTGTCTTTCAATAGTTTTTCTTAAAAATACAAATATACGACATAGATATACAACGGGTCAAAAACTGTTGTAGTAAAGTACTTTTTTGCAACGTCGTCTTTTAAAAATAGACAACAGTTGAAACATGAAAAAGGAGAATGAAGAATGTCATCAAACTGTGACGAACCTGAAACATGAGTTCGATGGTGAACAATAGAAGATGCTTTCAGTTGGTACAGCCGTTCAACAACTCCAGACTCAGAGCATGGTCAGGGGCAATCAAATTACTAATTTCCGCAGGAAACTAAAAGGGGTCTCTGACCAGACTGCCGCTCAGGGCCTTACCCTTGACACCATCATCCACAACCTTAATGACGATGATGATGACAAAAAGGGAGAATGAGTGAAGGGGGGAGCAGAGCAGAAGAAGAAGAAGAAGAAGAAGAAGAAGAAGAAGAAGAAGAAGAAGAAGAAGAAGAAGAAGAAGAAGAAGAAGAAGAAGAAGGCGATCAGGAGAACTCTTCCTCTGATCCGGTTGAAAAGAAGAGGACAAGGTTCATTTCTTCTGCCACTGAGGTGAGTGCCCCTGAACCTACCCTGAAGAAGCAGAAGCCAGAATCTCTGGATGGACTGTTCAAGGAGATGGAGGTGTGTCTCCATCCAGATGTGGCAGGTCAGAATGAAAGGAATGTGCCTGAGAAGCTGGCCAAGCTAAAAGAGATTGCTCAGGACACTCAGATCCAGATACTGAAGGGGATGGTTGAATATTTGCAAGGCGTGACTCAGAAGCAGAAGAAGGTGGCTTCTGGTTCGCGGATGAAGGCTCCTCGGAGGTTGGAGGTTCAGGACTAAAGGCCCATTTTGTTCGAGCATGTCAAACAATTTGTGCCTAAGGAACTGAACGAGACAGGGTTCTCCCGGAGGAATGAATGGGTGGATCTATTTTATATGGTGGGGATCTGGGATGACGTCAAGGAAGATAAGGAGACGATCCTCCACCACTGGATGATGGAAGAGCATCCTGACATTTGGATGGAGTTTGTCAGGCATGCGGATTCGAAAGGTGTGGAGATCAGTCCGCCAGACAACATCGAGTATCTTCCTCTGATGCAGGGCATGTCAAATCAGTTGAATCGGCCAGCGATTCAGGAGGAGGTCGGGCGGATAGCCAGGGCGACTGATTCTCTCACTGATGCCAACCGGATGAACGTAATCCTACTGCGTGTCTTGCACAAGTATAGCATCCCTTTGAATCAGTGGGATGAAGAATGATGTAATAGATCAGGACATATGTAATAGCTTCATGACCTTTTGTACTTATTGAAAAATAAATGAAGTTATTATTTTCCTGAGTTCAACTCCTTGTTGACTCCTGGTCTATTTTCTACATCCTTATCAAGAACTGTACTAACCCTTTCCTTATTTCCATCTTATAGACTAAATACCTCAAGTGTTAGAGGTTACTAAGCTGATTACACTGATTCATATCAGTCTGATGTATAGATGGTTAGGAAATTGTTAAGGGTTTTAGCATCATCAAAAAGGTGGAAATTGTTGGGATACAATCTGAGTGTTTTGATTCAGATCCAAAAACCCCTGATGAATTTGCCTAAGTACAGTTATTAGGACTGTTTAGTTCAGGATTAGTCAAGTTAGAATAGGTTTTCTATTCACAGGTAATCAGCTCAGGGGGGGAATGCACTGAAGATTGATGAAAGACATCTAAAATATCCTATGTCAAAAGAGTGTTCCAACCTGAAGGTCAGAGTTCAGCTTGAAGGTCAGATTTCAGCCTAAAGGCACTCAACCTGAAGTTGATCCCTGAAGTACCTGAAGTTCATCCTGAAGACCGTCGAAGACAGTCCAGAAGAATCCCACTAATGATGTTCCTACTGAGTACATTAAGCATGCTCAGGTTAGGACTCATCTAGTGAAGGCAGAAGTAGACTGAGTAGTCAGACTGATTGCTCATCCATTGACGCTCATAATATCCTGATGAAAGCTACTGAAGCAATGGGAGTTAACATTTATGTTAACACCTGAGAACAGAAAGAATGTCAGTGACCTCCGTATGAGACAAACATTTATTCTGAGTAAAGAGCAAGACACTCGGAATTTAAATGTACGATGAAGGATGAAGTCACATCACTTTTGTAGCCGTTTGAAAGACGGTCAGTGCTGTGTCGATGCGTAAGTACGGAGGACTGCGTGCATTTAATGTTGTCAAATCTGCAGGCGGCGACACAGAGTAGTTTCCCTTTTAAGCATTGGTAAAGGTCAACCAAGTACAAGCTTGCCTGCATCTACCAAAAATAGGAAGATTCGAAAAGATCTCCTCGAACGATCTATTTTGAATCTCTCCTATAAATACAGAAGACCTTGCTCCTATTCAAGGTTATAGGAAATTTCCAATCTATCGAACTCTCCAAGAATCCAAGTGCTCAAAGCACACGTTAAACAACACTTTGCAATTAAATTTCCCTAGTGTTGTAGTAGGATTCATATTCTGTATTTGCTGAGATTGATAGTCCTTATCCTTAGCATTTGTTTAGAATTGCAAGGACTATCACCCTTAGTTGGAAACCAGAAACCAAACCTGCCAGTGTGTGAGCAGGTTGGTGGGAAGGACCGGGACTTATAAAACGCCCAGGGGTCGAGTTCCTTAGAGAGGAAGGTGGCTATTCATGCACCTTGGCAAGCTAAAAACAAGCACCGATCCTCAGTTGAAGATGATCGTCTCCTTTTAAATCAGGTCGTGGACGTTAAAAATGCCCCTGTGTTCTGATTTACATTTCTGTTCAGGATCATATTGTCATCTTTCTTAAACTGAACATTCAGCATAAGTTTTACAACTTTAGGAGAAATCAATTCTCATGAGCACAATCAGTGCACCAACCTTAACAACTGTTGGGACAATCTTAGTGTTTTGATTAGATCCTAAAACCCCTTGATGAATTTGCCTAATTAGTATAGTTAATTAGGATGATAGTTTCAGGATATTCAGGTTATAATAGATGTTTTCTATTTACAGGTATTCAGTTCAGGGGGAACGTACTGAAGACTGAAGATTGATGGTAACGTCCCAAAGGTCTGAAGTCAGAAGTGTTCTCCAACCCTGAAGGTCCGAGCTCGTCCTGAAGACGATTGACCTGAAGCTGAACCCGAGAAACCTGAAAAGACTCCTGAAGCTGTGTGGAAGTCATCCTGAAGACAACCACTGATGATGTCCATATTGAGTACCCTAAGCATGCTCAGGACCAGACTTAATCAGTGAAGGGCAAGTGTAACCTTGATCAGGCTGAATGTCACTTCTGATATTCATAAGTCCTGACTTAGGCTTAGTATCAGTTTATCTGATACTTGTAAGTCCTGACAAGGCAAGGTTACACGTGCAATGGAGTCTGAGGAACAAAGAGAATGTCAGCATCTCCGTAATAAAGACAAACATTTATTTTGAGTAAAGAACGAGGAACTCAGAGTTATAATGTACGAGGATTCACAAAGTCAAAGCCGACAAACTAGCCGTTGGACAAACGACCAGTGAGGAGGCAACACGTAATTACGGAGACTGCCTAGCATTTAATGCTCCTCAGAGCTGCAGGCGGCGGAACAGAGAATTCCCACACTTAGTATGGAAAAGGTCAATCAAGGACAACCAAAGTTTGCACCTACCTAAATAGGATGATTTGCAAAAGATCTCCTTCAACAGATCTTTTTCAAATCACCCTATAAATACATATCACCTTGCACCCATTCAAGGTTACGTGGAATTTCCAAGTGAAAGAATTCTCAAGATTACAAGCACTCAAAGCGAATTTGAAGCAACACTATGAAGTTCTAAATTTCCCTAGTATTGTAGTAGGAATCTGATCTATATATTGCTTAGAGTGTTAATCCTATCCTTAGTACTGTTTTGTTAGAAGGATTAACACACCTTTGTTGGAAACCAGAATACCAAACCCCTCAATTTGTGAGAAGGTTGGTTAGAAGGACTGAGACTTGTAAAACGCCCAGGGGTCGATTTCTAAGAGAGAAAGAAGGCTACTCATGCACCTTGGCACGTTAAAAACAAGCACATATCCTTAGTGGTAGAGGGTAGCTTCCTGTTAAATCAGGTCGTGGACGTAGGAGTTGGTTATCTCCGAACCACGTTAAAAACGTCCCCTGTGTGCTGATTTACTTATCTGTTTAGGATCATATTGTCATCATTTATAAACTGAACATATTCGCATCAGTTTTAAAACCATCAGGAGGAATCAATTCTCCTGATACTTAAACTTGTGCACCCGCCTTAATCACGGTTTCCTAAGCAATACTGATCAAAGTTTTCAGGAACTAAAAACGAGTAGAAAAACTTAAGGGCTCACTTTCCGCACGTACTCTAGCTTACTGAGATAGCTATCCAACTGACTAGCTTCCTGAGCGGTCAGTAGGTGGGTTATCTCTACTGAGCTTATGAGAGCACTTCACTCAGTTTTAGCCTACTTGGTTCCTTGCTGATATGTCCCTGCTGCCCCTGTGGACCATCAGTTTAAGTGAGCACATCAGGATCTTCCTGACTAAAACTGATAGAGCATTTTCCTGAGAATTTTCGGGAAAATCTGACATCAGTGTATTCCCCCCCCCTCGTACACTGATTTACTCGTTTCGGGACCAACAACAACTATTTTTCTAAGCAAAATGGATTTAAGTTTTCTAGCACAACACTCAGACTCAGCGTATTTGTCTCCTGAATGATCAGTCCCTGCTGCCCTTAAGACCATCAGTTCAGTGAGTAACACCAGGATCTTCCTGACTGAGTTCTGTAAGAGCATTTTCTTGAGAAATCGAAAAATCTGACATTAGTGTATTCCCCCCGTACACTGATTAATATTCACTTTATTCATAAATGAACATCACAATACCCTATATTATACTCAAATTTTTTTTATTAAATCACGTACAAATAAGTGAATATATTTTTTATGAACGGATAAAGGAATTGATTTAAATATCAATATATGAACTCCAAATGATATATTTTTACTTGAAATTATTTAAATTAAAATTAAAAGAAAGCATTTAAAATTAATGATTCAAAAATATCTCACTCAAATCAATAACATAAATTTATTCCTCCGAATGCTATCATTTATTATCATACTCAAATAACTCAATAATTACTTCTGGTCAACGGAGTAATAATATTTCAATTTAGGGGAGCTCCATTTTAAAAAGACATTTACACTTCTTCATTTAAAGAAATTAAATTAATTAATTAATTCTTACGCCTTTCTATAAAATTGAATTTTTAGATTAGTTATAATTCTTTAATGGTATCAGAGCTTATGTTCGCCTAGTATTTCTAGGTTCGATTTTCGCTAAAAATAATTTTACCAATATATATTAAATTGTCTAGTCAATGGACCTCTAAAACTAGGAGTCCGACCAATGAGTGAAGGGGGAGTATTAGGAAAATTGAATAAATAAATTTATTTCACATCATTTTACAAGTTTGGACTAATAAATGAATTAATTCTACACCCTTTTACAAGTTTGAACTTTTAGATGAGCTAAAAAATTTTCAATTATCTTCTTCTATACATAATAAATTTCACATAGGAAAACACTATTGTATTTCTTAGTAGTTTTATTTTTGTATACACCAGGTGCAACGTGCAACTCAAGTGTATTTTTAAAAAAAGTAAACTTTTTAGTAATAACATGTGTGACTTTTCAGTAATATTTTATGCAATTTTTAAAAAATGTATTTGAGTTACACGATACACCTGGTGCACAAGAGACTTACTCTCTTTAGTAATATTTCAATTTAGGAAATCTCTATTTGAGAAAGATTTTTACACTACTTCATTTTAAAATGAATCCGATATATATGCTGATTATTAAAAATAATTCTTTTAAAGTACTCATTTATTATCCTACTAAATAATTAATCCTGGTCAATAAATCATTTTACTCATTCATTTCTATAAATTATAAAATTTCAGATGGAAAAATAGTAACACGTGAAAAGTGTATTTTTTAAAATACAAATTTTAATAATAATATATGTAATTTTTAAACAGTATTTTGTATAATTTTTTAAAAATGCATTTGAGTTACATAATGTACCTAGCTAGTGTACAAGAGACTCACCTCTTAGTAATATTTCAATTAAGGAAAGCTCTATTTAGAAAGATATTTACACCACTTCATACTCCCTCTTTCCCACATGATTAATTTGCACACTATCTTTATTTAGATGTCCCACATAAATTTGCACACTACTAAAAAAAGGAAACATTGAATTATGTGCACACTCACAAATCTATAACATATTTACCTATATGCCATTACTTTATATATAAAACACATTTTCCTTAAAAAATGTGTCGTACCGTAGGGTGCAAATTCCTACTGGACGGATGGAGTATTTTAAAATGAATCCGATAGATATGTTGATTATTAAAATATAATTATATTTATATTACTCATTTATTATCCTACTAAATAAGTAATTCTGGTCAATGAATCATTTTACTCATTCATTTCTATATAAATAATAAAATTTTCACATAGAAAAACACTATTGTATTTCTTTGGTTACTAGGCATAAAACAATAAAGCAATGTTGTTTGCTAGGTTTTCTAAGCTTCTTGCAGTAGTATTTGTTCTTTTTGCTGTTTCCCAACAACCAACCTTAGCTATTAAAATGGTACATGCTGTCGTTTCTTATTGTTGAAATTGACACTGATGTATATATATATTTCCTACATTAACTTTTGTCTTATTTCCCGTCAAAAATTGAATTTTTATATTTATTTTTACAGTCTTATATTGTGTATTTGGGAGGACATAATCATCGCCCAGATGCATCTAGTGCTGATCTTGATCGCGTAACCGAATCTCACACTCAATTACTTTCCTCGTTCATAGGAAGGTTTGAAATTATTAACAAACTTCATCATAAATCTCTTTTGATATTTTGTGTAATTTTTTAATAGTATCAATTGTTTTATAAAAAAATATTATTTTAATTGTAATACTTTTTGATTAAATAATTAATACTCCCTCTGTCCCGTAGGATTTTGCACACTTTCCTTATTTGGACGTCCCACACAAATTTGCACACTACTAAAAAAGGAAGTATTGATTTACGTGCACACTCACAAACCTTTATACATATTTACTCATATACCACTATTACTTTATATATAAAACTATTTTTTCTTAAAAAATGTGCCGTCCCGTAGGGTGCAAATTCCTACGGGACGGAGGGAGTACCATTTTGAATGGCACACAGCTGGTTTACAAGAGACATACTGCAATTCACAACTATATATTTTGAAAATTGTCATTGCAAAATCTTAAACTCTAAATTGTAATGGTGCAGTGAAGAGAAGGCAAAAGATGCAATATTCTACTCATATCAGAGGCACATTAACGGCTTCGCTGCTCTTCTTGATGAGGAAGTCGCAAAAGAGATTGCAAGTAGGCCAAATATATGTACATATTTATGTTGTTGATATACATATAATTTTGACTATTTGTTTTCGTATTTTTGGACGTAGAACATCCGGATGTGGTGTCAGTTTTCCCGAGTGAAACCTTGAAATTGCAGACAACACATTCATGGGAATTTCTAAGGCTGGAAACGAATGGTGTCCCCTCCGCTGCCTGGACAAACGCTAAATTCGGCGAAGATGTTATCATAGCAAATATGGATACAGGTATTTTATACATCTATTTTTTATTGTTATATGTACAAAAGTGTCACCACTCTTAAAACAAAAAAGACAGAGAATTTAAGTTACAAGTGCAAAAAATTAGATCTATATATTTTCTAATTGTTATTTTAACTTGTTTATTAGGTGTTTGGCCTGAATCGAAGAGCTTCAATGACGAAGGGTACGGTCCCATTCCATCGAGATGGAAAGGAGTCTGTCAATTTAATAACACAAAGTTATGCAACAGGTCCACAAATATTTTCCTCTTATATTTATCTACTCTAGTTATAACCATTAACAAATATTTAACAACTAAAGTAAGCATTAATTCGATTCCACAAATTGCAGAAAACTAATTGGAGCAAGGAACTACCACAAAGGGCAAGTGGTAGCCAACGCCCACAAACTAGTGGACTTCACCCCACGCGACCATTCGGGGCACGGCACTCACACTCTGTCGACTGCTGCCGGGAACTCTGTCCCCGGAGCTAGTGAATTCGGGGTGGGGATGGGGACAGCGAAGGGCGGTTCGCCTAGAGCGCGAGCAGCTTCGTACAAAGTATGTATTAGCAGTGGTTGTGACACGGCTGACATGTTGAAAGCGTTTGAGGATGCGATAGAGGATGGGGTGGAGGTGCTGTCCGTGTCTATAGCTGGAGGACATGCGGATTACGTGACTGATGTAATCGCTATAGGCGCCTTCCATGCTGTCAGTCAAGGAATAACAGTCACTGCCGCTGCTGGAAATGAGGGATCCACTGTAATGAATGTAGCACCCTGGATTTTAACTGTTGCCGCAAGTACCATTGATCGTCAGATTCAAGCTAATGTTCAACTTAAAAATGGTTCTTTTTTTAGGGTATGTTATGTATATATCCTATTATTACCAATTTTAAAAAATTGTGGCCTGGTGCGTTATATTATTTTATTTACTTATTTTGATGGTAACAGGGGGCTAGTCTATCTCCACCATTACCGACTAATGGATATTATCCTCTCATATATGCTGGTGATGCTACATCTGCAAATGATGCGTAAGAACATTTTGATTTTCAAGAATTAAAAATTTATATATTTTGGTGTACTCATATTTGATTGAATAATTTGTGTAGGAAATTGTGCAAACAAGGAGCCTTGGATAGTCAGAAAGTGAAGGGTAAAATACTTGTTTGTGAAATCGGGGATATTCCTACTATCGAAAAAGGGCTGATGGCGAGTCGTGCCGGAGCCGCCGGAATGATTATTATCAGTGGCAATGTGTATACTCCGGGTGATCCTCATGTTCTCCCTGCTACCATCATCAATCACTCAGATGGCTTTGTCCTTTTGGATTATATCAAATCAACAAAGTTTGTATTTACATCTAACATGTTTAATTATACAAATTTATCTGTATATTGGTGTCGTTAATTTTCGTGTTGATCTCAGAAATCCACAAGGCCTGATCACAACCCCTCAAACAGTGGTTAACATTAAACCAGCTCCAAAAGTAGCGGGCTTCTCTTCCAGAGGTCCCAATGTAATCACCAAGGAGATTCTGAAGGTAGCAAAATTTCATTTATAGTTAATGATTACCCTGTTTATTTTTAATGATGTAACTAAAATATATGTATACTTGTGCAGCCTGATATTACCGCCCCAGGAGTTGACATCTTAGCCGCTTATAGCGAAGCAGGAAACGTGTCGGGTTTACCATGGGACAAAAGAACAACTCCGTACAGATTTTCATCCGGCACCTCAATGTCGTGCCCCGCTGTCGCCGGTGTAGTCGGCCTCGTCAAGTCCATCCACCGCGACTGGAGCCCTGCTGCAATCAGATCCGCCATCATGACCACGGGTAACAAAATTTTAAATTCATCCCTTAATTTGGACCAAAATGTTGACACGAATATTTTTAAAAAGCCCAAATCAAGGACAATACGGGGGGTGCACTGCTCAATGATGACAACTCGAACGCCGACCCATTCGGATACGGGTCGGGACATATCCGACCAAACCGGGCCGTGGATCCCTGGCTAGTCTATGACCTGAGCGGCAACGATTACCTGGACTTCTTATGTGGGATCGGGTACAACGAGGGAGCAGTCCAAAGGTTGGCGCATAATCAAACTTATCATTGCCCTGGAAAAGAGTATAATACATTGGACTTCAACTACCCCTCCATCTCCATCTCTGCCGAAAAGATCACCGGAACAACAAGGATCGCAAGAAAGGTGAAGAATGTGGGCACGTCCGGGACCTATAAATCCCGGGTGCGCTTCCCGTTAGGATACACCGTGAAGGTGGTGCCGGAGGTCCTGACCTTTCAAAAAATAGGGCAAGAGGAAAGGTTTGAGTTGATTATAACGGCGAATCCACCCTCTCAAACTGATCCAACTAGGTTCGGGGAATTGGTGTGGTCGGATGGGACTCACAATGTTAGGAGTCCCATTGTGGTTTTGCCTAGAAGTTAGTAGGTGATGAAATTATCTGGATTTATTTTGTATTTGAATGTTTTATATTTTGTATGGGATTAAAGTAATTTTGGTTCCATAACTTTAATTAATATAAAAATCAATTTGGTCCTATAAATTTTTTAATTGCACCATTTTTGTTCTATAATTTTTTTTTTCAAAATAGTCTCGATTTAGTTAAAAAAACTAATTTAGTCCCCTAGCTTTATGAATTACACAACTAATTTTATCTTATTATCACTGTAGACTCAAAAACTCACTCAATTTTATCATGCACAAGTCATGTGATTATTAAATTTGGGGAAATCCGGTAGTGATGATGAGATGGATCATATGATAAAAATAATTTTGAATAAAAAAATTCAATCAAATCAAATAGTTTAATACATGTTACATGATCAAAAGGACATATATTTAAAATTATTTGATAATTGAAAATTATTAATTCTTGTATACTTCTTTTAATAACTCTATTTTTTATTTGCAATTACAATAATAGAAATTACAGAAGTGACTCTAGAGAGAAGTGATGCGCTATCAGCTATTAAGATACTACTGAAATTTGACACCAACCAACAAGGGTGCGCTAGCTAGAGGAGAAAATGTTAATCCTAAATTTAATCACAATTTAGGATTATTTTGTAATTTTTACATAAATGTATAATTTTTTTTGGATATAAGTTTTTTTTTTTCACAAAATTAATTTATAGTTGGTGCAATTTATTTGAATTAGCATCATTGGAAAACTTGTGTGGTACACCCTGACATTTTGAATTGGGTGTATGTTCAGGATACAAAAAACATGGGCCTTACAAAATTCCCTTTGAACAGCCTTTATGGATTTTCACTCAAGTTGCGCACTGCTAAAAGAATAAGCCATTTACATATTGTTCTTGTGTCATTTAATAATTATAGTACTCAGTTACATACTTTTTAATTTGAACATACACATAATAACATCAAATTTCATATGCACCTTGTGCGTGAAGACAAACACATACGTCCAGGGTGGAGGCACGTGCACTCATAATTTACTTTTTACAATTATATATTTTATTACTATATTTTAAAATATATATTCTTATGATGTTCATAATGGGTTAAACAAAAATATTTCAGGTTATGGAAATATACAGGTTTAAGTTCTACTACCTCAATCCAATAATTATTTATACATTTGTCTCATTTTATGTCCAGTAATTTATTTCAACACCCAAAAAAAAAAAATTCTTTAAAAACTCAATCCTCATAACATTTATATATTTATAAAAAATGTAATTACTTATAGGACACATACGTACTCCCAATCCCACCAATTTGTTTATGTTAAAAAAAATTCAAAAATATCTCTCAACACCCTACACATTATATTTTCTTTTTTTGAAAATAGTGTCTATTATGGGGTACAAACAATAATAAAATTAAGAGGATATAGATATGAATTGTTGTATATGAAAAACTACATAATATATTATATATTTACCCATGAAAAAAATTATGAATCATTTTAGTGCACATTGTTCTCAGGTTCATGTATTGTCAAGTTTCAATTATATTAATCTGTTTATTTTATTGTACGCTTTCAATCATAGTTACCTTTAATTTTTATATTTATTTTTATATTTTGGTTATATTTATTTGTACATTCAATTAAATTAGTGTGCACATATAATCAATGTGCCCAATTATATAGTAAATCTAGTGCATAAATGAGCGACACCAAAATTACAGTGAGAATAATTAATAGTTCAGTAACGGAGAATTAGAAATAAAAAAAAATTCATTACACACTTTGATGTAATGAGATGAATTATTTGAAGGCAGGTGAAATTTTAAATTACAACACAATTACACTAATTTGTGTTATGGACTATAGGATTATGATGGACATTATTAGTAGCATGAATAGGTTCACCACTATTGTTATCAAGGGTTTTGATGCACTGACATTTGCCATCACGACATCCGGGTTGACTATCTATGCATTTTACAGTTTTCTTGCAATCATCATCTGCCGTGCAGATAGACTGTCCTTCTCTTGCTAAATCTGCATATCAATCATAAAATACACATATATTTTCAATTAGTTCACAAAGTTTAATTTAAAATGCACATACAAATATGTATATGAGGTAGGTCCCTTGAATTCTTTGAACGCGTGAACTCGGTATTTCAACTGTCACTATTATACATATAAATTATCACTGTTATGCATATCAATTATTATTTTTAAAGAATTAATCATTAAATATTTTTTCATAAATGAGAGATAGAGAGAGAACCAACCGAAAACAACGAGTAAGAGCATGAAAGAAATTATCAACTTGGTGGAAGCCATTGTTATGTTGTTTCCAATTAAATCAACAAAAGTTATTAGAGAAGATAGAAAAATATTATAAAGGTTTTAGACTTAGGTGGACCTTTATATAAGCGGAGAGAAACAATAGCCCAAATAATAGCATAGGCGAAATATTAATCTATAATCTATATAAAAGTGACAAGTAGTTAATAATTACTTTTGGACGTTTTTGTCCATACCATTTTTTGTTCATTTTTATCCTTTTAATTAAATCATATATAATATTTCTAATCAAATTGTATATATAATATAATATAATATTTTGAACATACCTTTGATATATATATATATCTTCTCTCCCTTGTAAAAATATTTTAAAGTTTTAATAAGATCCGGATTTCCTACTGTGGTTCTTCAAGGGTAATCTCCCTCTTTTATTTTTTCTGTTTTTAAATATAAATTTAAGAGATTCATAGCCGCCCTATGACAGGCTAGAGATTCGTATTGAATCAATGATCTAGGATCTCATACTCTACTATCACATGGCTCTGATACCATATAATCTCTGAATCGGGGATCTTGATAACATCAGTAGTATAGCTATGGATTTTTTTCACGACACAGATTGGAAATTACTGAGGATATCTATAGTTTATGAGTTAATGATTTCTCCGTATTGTATCAATATTGTCTCACTGACCTTTTCCATAACAAACTGGCCTAAGTATTCAAGAATCTATGAATTAACCTGAAAAAAGGTTTTATGCCCACAAACGCCTGCGCCTTCACTCGGCATAAAGGCAAAAGGCTACCCCACACGGTTAACTCATAAACCAGAAAACTCAACCCAGCAAGTTAAAACCTTAAAGACATATCTTGATACGTGTTGGACAAAATCTTAACTCATAAATATCGATAGACAACTCAAACCAATCGGTCGAAACCATACTCTACTATTTCATGTGTTTTCGAGATCATAAGTCGCTTGATCTGATCTAATTATATCAATATGTAGTTATATATATATATATATATATATATATATATAATATGATAAGATTTGAGAATTAAATTATAGAAAAATATTATATATATATATATTAAATTATGATAGATTATTAGTAAATAGTAGATTCTTATATATACACACACATTCTAGTATGTAAATTTGTGAATTTTGCGGAATGACAAACAAAATTTATGTATGATAAAAATTACTTTATATTTTTCTTAAATATTTATATTTTATATGAATCAATTTTACTTATAGCATAATATTTTATACGAATTAAAAAATAGAGTTGAGATAAAAATACTCAAAATATAAGGTGTAAATTGATGGTTAAAATTAGATCTAATAAGAATACTTTGCAACATAAATTTTCATTAGATTTGTCTATATATATACATGTATGTACACCTGGATATTTTGCGATATAAAATAAAAATTATATGTATATTAATTTCCTAGAAATATAATACTCAATTACAAAGTTAATTAAACAAGTCAATTAAAAAATAATTTAACTCCTTAGAATAGTAATCATTGAAATCAAAGTAATTCATAATATTTAATTGATATATATATATAATTTATAATGTAAATATATAATAAGATTTAGTTTCTTATATTTGAAGAAAATCAAGAAATATTTAAGACTGACTTTGTTTTATTTAAAGATAATCAAGGATAATTTAAATTCTAAAGTTTTTATAATTTTATAGTTATGCTAAAAAAACAAGAATTTTTTATACGATTTGTTTTGTTAAGATTAAAAAATAAATAAGTATATTATAAGATTTAGGCACTCTTAAAATGATAATAACAAAATAGGATTTGATAAATAAAATCAATACACAATACTACCTCCGTCCCGGGTCTTTCTTCAAAAAGACCCGGGCACGCGGATTAAGAAAAAAATAGAGTATGTGAGTGTGAAGTTAATTAATAAAATATAAAAAGTGTACTTTATTAACTTTTGTGAGTGTAAATTATTTCCTTTTTAAGGTATGAAGAAAGAGTTGGGACGTCCCGAAATGGAAAAATAGGAAGAAAGAGTTGGGACGGAGGGAGTATTTCCTAAGATTTAATATTGTTATGAATAAAGAAGAAAAATCATAAGATCTTAGTCACTGATGAAAATAATAAAAGATGATTAGAATGACCTTTAAATAATGTATAAAAATTTATCCCGTGTTATTATTATGTATAAATATTAATAAAATAAAATGTTGTTTAGTTTTTGAATAATATAAATACATCAATATATATGAAATGTGTTGATTACATTACATCCACACATAATATTTATTTACGAATGAATTAAACATCTTAGAAATAATATAATAAAAGATTATTAGACATTCCATGGTTTACAAATATAATAATAAAAATTTTAAATTAACTAAAAAATAATTAAATAGAGATTAAAAAAAATAATGTCAAATACATTAAAGCATCGATATAAAACTAAAAATAAAAAGAAATTTTAAAAAATTTAGAAATTAAGATATATGTTAGAGATTAAATAATAAAATATAGTACCAAAATGATGTAATTGAGTTTGTCATATGGGAAGAATATCAAGAAATATTTAAGATTTATTTTGTATATTTAAAAATAAAAAAAAAAGTTATTTTATTCTACTTGTAGGATGACTTATTATATAATTATATTTAACGAATATCAAGACATAATATTTTATTAGGTTTATTTTATTACGATTTATAAAATATTAATACTATTAAAAATTCAAAAACATAATATTTAATAAAATCAGTGCTTTTATGATTAAAAAAATATCATAAGATTTTACCACGTAAAGAATATTAGATAAATAAAATCAGGATATAATATTCTAGAAAATTTATTTTGTTAGAATTAAAGAAAAAATTATAATATTTAATCACTTATGATAATAACAAAAGTTGATTAGATCTACAATTAATTTATAAAAAAACAACCATCATATGTTATTATAATTTATTAATATCAATAAAATAAATAATTTAAGATAAATAAAAATAATAATTAAATTAAGATTAAGTTGTAAAGAGTGGATGCTCTAGAAGAAATTGAGAAGAAAAAAAGGGAAAAAAATAATACAATACTTTAAAGAGTAGGAACTCTTGTTCGATCATTCTCTGTTATTATAATTTGTAGGCTAGACAAGACGATAAAGTAGAATGAATAAAAGTACAGAGGATTGATATAAGATAGAATTAATGGATACAAAAGATAACATTAAAAAGATGAATAATCAACTCTGTTGATAGGCGCACTAAAGCGAGCTACTTTGGGTTAATTAGCATAATTAAAAGCTTGAGGCTGGATAGCTCGCCCCAAGTGGTCAGAGCTACGTCACAACCCTTAGACCGGTCAACACAATGGAGAGAGGGGAAGCTCGCCCAGGAGCTCGCCAGTCGCTCGCCCAGAGCTGGAAGCAAGAGACCATCCCCTACTACGAGCATTGCACCGCGGAACAACCCAAGAAAAAAGAGCTCGCCCTTGTCCGGGGTTGAAGCCAATAGTTGCGTAGGTTGTTAATAGTGATGTAGTAGGTAAAAAACAATGTAATTAGAGCATAATAGTGGGCAAAGAGACAAGTGTTAAGGACACTTGTCAGTATATTAAGCTAAATAAGCTTAAAACATGCCACATGTGCACATGCAAAACTATAAATATGTCTCTTATACTGATTTTCTCTCTCTAAGTTCATATTACACAAATAAACCTCTCTCTACTTTCTCTCACTAAAGAATTCTCTCATAAACACCAACTTAGATTATTGTTTGGAAGGATTCAAAGACTGAATTAGCCACATAACAACAGGATTAACAAATTCTTCCAACAATTTGGTGCTAGAAAGAGGGCCTGAACCTCCGATCATAAAAAAATTGTGAGAAAGATTGAGAAGTTTGACGGTGTTCTAGAAAAAACATGTAGAACAAGTTGAAGATTTGAAGATAGACATAAAATCCTACCATTTTCCATAAAATTGATGACAAATTTATGAAGTAAAAAGTTCTTAACGCATGCGTGTTTGTGATTAAACCAGATTCTGGACAAATCACTTGCATGCAAGGCTAGAAAGACTTTACACTTACCTTACCATTGCTGGAAATATTTGAAGATAAACTACCCTTACTGGTGCAAGATGTCAAGAGATAACACCCATACTTCGTCCACGACAAGGAGATGGAAGAAAACAGGTCCCTGGCGTAATCACAGCGATGGGGAGTCCTCCAATCAGTGAGCTCCCGGGTGAGCTATTGCCCAGGGATGCACCCCAACTACTCAACAAGATGGTCTGGATCCGGTGGTCCAGTCCCTGCTCCAACACTCAGACAAGCTATAGCGAACTATCGGTCTACTCCAGGAGGTCCGCCGACAACAACAGTTGGGCGAGCTCCCGCGAGCTACTCAACCTGCTCCACCAATACAGCCAGGGATCGGGAGACACGACGATCACACTCTTCCCAGCCAAGGAATAGGGTTGGCGAGCTCCGTGGCGAGCTCCGTGGAGACCAAGAAACGAGTAGTGCCAGAGCTCGCCGCCAATAAGCCACCGGGAAGGCCAAGATAAGTGATCGGCTCGGCTCACGAGGTGGGTAAGCTAGGAGCCAGGCCGAAGGCTCCACTACAAACCGATCCAGGGACATCCTTCAGGGCAGATTGGGGCTAAGGTACGAAGAGACGGCACAGGAGTCCATGCTAGTACCACTACTCCCAGTGGGAAGGGAGTACTCGAACCTACATCCTCGTAGGTCCACGCATGAAAGACTGCGGAGATCTGCTTTCAACAGGCTAGGTCCACATGGTGCTCAACAGTTCGCGCACATCACAGTTGAGCAACCCTAGAGCGAGGGACTGCGGGGTCGTACGTCCATGAGGCATAAGACCCTTGAATAGCCTCCACAGGAGGTGGTTCACGATGATGAGCTGGCCACGTTAAAGAATACCGTCGAGCAGCTCCAGATGCAAGTGCCGCTAAGAGCGGTGGAGCAGATACAAACACACTCCCGGCATCACCCCTTGCACCTGCTATACTAAAGGCGCCAGTCCAGAAGAAAATTCAGTTCCCAGCAATGGCCCTGTACGAGGGAAAATCTGATCCGAAGGTGCGTGTGTCTAAATACTCAAATTTTATGATCTCCATGGGAGCGACATATGCCACACAATGCAGGAACTTCCTGCTGACCCTTGGAGACCGGGCCCATAGATGGTTCTCATCAATGGCTCCAGGGTTGATCCAATCATTCGGCCAACTGACGCGGGAGTTTCTTTCACACTTTTCCAGCTATGGGTCCGTCATACCTCACCCAGAAGCATAGACACGCAAACATTAGCTAGGGGAGTGACGAGTCCGACCAGCAGTACTTGGAAAGGTTTGATAAAATTCTGCTGGAAGGTGAACCCGTGAGCGAGGATACCATGATCGTGGCCGTCATGGCCGGACTGAAAAAAGGGCACGGAGCTGTGGAAAGAAATGCACCTGTCTTGCCCAAAGACTTATGCTGAATTCAGGCTTAAGTCAGGTGTGTATGTTGCTATGCAGGAGGCACTACTGAAAGAAGTTGGGGGTACAGAAGAAAATAAGCCCGGGGGTAAGAAAACTGTGGGCAATTACAAAGCCCCAAGAAACTTGAAGTCGTTCGGAGATGGGGATGAGTTCAAGGAAAAATTAAATCAAGTGCTGACGGTGTCGGTCAATCATGTGTTCACGGCCGTTAAAGATAAAGCTATGCTGAATGAACCAAGAAAGATTTGGTAAGACCGCAACATACTCAACCCCAATAAATACTGTGCATATCACCAGAGCATCGGACACTTAACCAGTGAGTGCTGAGACTTGCTGAAGCAGCTCTAGAAATTATACGAGGACGGCAAGTTGACTGAGTTTGTGAAGAAGGCCCCGATAAAAAGGCAAAGACAGGAAAGGAGGGATGAGACTGATGACGATGAAGAGGAGGAGGATGAAGATTGTCATCCCAGACAAAACAGGCGTAGGCCACCTCTACCTCATGCACAACAAGAGCCTAATAGGGAAATCCTCGTCCTTGAGGAATAGTCGGGACCAGCCGGCGGGGTTACTGATGGGAGGCCGTTAATTTCGAAGAGGCAAAGGAAAGCATAGATATGGGTTGTTCATCAAGTCCAGGAAGGCGGTTCCAGCTCCAAGCCCAACGTCAAACCTACTGCGGAGCTAACGTTTTCTCAAGCAGGTCTGGAGGGAATCCTCACTCCCCACAATGACTCATTGGTGATAAGCACCAACATAATGAATACGAAGGTCCACCGACTACTCGTGGACACCAGCGCCTACACCAACATATTATTCAAGAGCACCCTAGATCTACTAGGAGATTATGAGTCGTACATTGAAAGCTGTAATCATAGAATAGTGGGGTTTGGGAAAACTGTAACCATTCCCCTAGGTATAATTAGGTTGTCTTTCAAACTTGTATCGGTCGAGGATCCTGAAAGGAGATTGACTAGACTGGTAGATTTCTTAGTTGTAGATCAATAATCATCCTAGAATGGGTTCCTTAGCTGGCCATTTATTTCTGAATTCAAAGCGGCATGTTCAACCTACTACTATTACTTAAAATTTCCAACTCCAAAAGGCACCGGAATCATAAAGGGCGATCAGAAAAAGGCTAGAGAGTGTTTGTTGTAGATTAAGAAACCTGTTACGTAGGTACTAGTATACGAAGAGAAAGTGCAACATCTAACTGACGAGCCAAACATCTTTGACGCTATCTCAGTTGAGACTGAGTTAATGGAGATGGATGACCAGCAAGAAGAGCCAGAGATCGCCCAGGTGGATCAAGATGCCCCTCAGCTAGCTGTACCAATGGAGGTTGATGAAAACCGATGAGAGGGCGAGCCTACCAGCTCAGCTGAGTAGGAACCTAGAGAAGTTTGCGAACCAACCAACAATGAAGAAGAGCGCGAAGACCTTGACCCCAAGTAGGTTACGAGCCTATGCAGGAAGAGGACGAGCTGAGCTGTGAGGGATTCGATTCAGACCCAAGGTGGAAAAGCAAGAAAAGGAGAGCTACCCCGGTAGAGGAGCTCAGATCTATCCAAGTGGATCCCAACAGAAGTGACTTAGAAATTTTCATAGGTTCTGAGTTACAAGAGCCCTATAGAAGCAGGATGGAGGAATTCCTCAAATCCAACCTGGATGTGTTTGCCTGGTCCCACGAATATATGACGGGAATCCCACTAGAATACGCATGCCATCGATTGAACAATGATTAAACAAGGAAGCTCATCCGACAAAAATGAAGGAAGTACGGACCGGAAAAATACGAGGCCTTAACCATGAAGGTGAAGAAGTTGCTAGATAACAAGCTCATCCAAGAGACGCTCTGTCCACAGTGGGTAGCCAATCCAGTGCTGGTGAAGAAGTCGAACGGGACATGGAGGCTGTGCATAGACAAATAGACTTCACAGATCTCAACGCAGCTTGCCCAAAGGAAAACTTTCCATTACCACATATCAACCAGCTGGTAGATAATACAACAGGGCATGAAATAATGACTTTCATGGATGCTTTTGCAGGTTATCACCAGATAGCAATGCACCCGGATGACCAGGAACATACGTCGTTCTACACAAACAAGAATCTGTTCTACTGGAGCAGGATACCGTTTGTACTCATCAAGGCCGGAGTTACATACCAAAGGTTGGTCAACAAAATGTTTGACCAACACATTGGACACACGATGGAGGTGTACGTGGACGACATTGTGGTCAAAAGCATGAGGAAGGAAGACCACCTCAAAAAAGCATTCGACATAATGCGGCACTACAACATGAAGTTGAATCCCAAAAAGACTAGCTTTGGAGTACATTGGGGAAGTTTCTGGGCCACCTGGTGAGCCAAAGAGGGATCGAAGTTAACCCTACCCAAGCGAAGTGCATCATGGAAATGAAGCCACATGACTCAGTCATGAAGGTTCAAAAATTAACTGGATGCCTAACAGCTTTGAACAGGTTTATTTCCAGATCCGGTGATAAGAATCGACCATTCTTCGAGTCGATCAAAGTCAAGCATAAAGACGATTTCCAGTGGACGAACGAATGTCAAAGAGCTTTTGAGAGTATCAAAGAATACCTCAGTAATCCACAGATCCTGTCGAAGCCTAAACCAGGAGAGAAACTATACCTGTACATAGCAGCGTCGAAAGTGGCCATCAGCTCGGTACTGGTGCGAGCAGAAGGAAAAACATACTTACCAGTGTATTACGTAAGCCAAGTATTGCACGAAGTGAAACTACGCTACTCTCCCATGGAGAAGTTGGCTTACGCACTAGTAATGAGTGTTGGTCCCAAAATGAGCAAATCAGTGTATGGGGGGAATACACTGATGTCAGATTTTCCAGAAATTTCTTAGGAAAATGCTCTTTCAGGCTTAGTCAGGAAGATCCTGAAGTGTTCACAAAATTGATGGTCCATAGGGGCAACAGTGACGGATCAGTATGGAACCAAATAAGCTAAGTCTGAGTAATGTGCTTTCAGAAGCTCAGTAGAGATAACAAACCTACTGACCGCTCAGGAGCAAGTCAGTTGGACAACTATCTCAGTAAGCTAGAGTACGTGCATAAAGTGAGCCCTTAAGTTTTTCTACTCATTTTAGTTCCTGAAAACTTTGATCAGTATTGCTTAGGAAACCGTGATTAAGGCTGGTGCACAAGTTTCAGTATCAGGAGAATTGGTTCCTCCTGACAGTTTTAAAACAAATGCAAGTGTGTTCAGTTTATAATGATGACAAGTATGATCCTGAACAATAATTTTTATAATGATGACAAGTATGATACTGAAAAATAAGTAAATCAGCACACAGGGGATGTTTTTAACGTGGCTCGGAGATAACCAACTCCTACGTCCATGACCTGATTGAACAGGAAGCTACCCTCTACCACTGAGGATAGATACTTATTTTTAATGTGCTAAGGTGCACGAGTAGTCCTCTTCCTCTCTTAGGAATCGACCCCTGGGCATTTTACAAGTCCCAGTCCTTTTAACCGACCTTCTCACAAACTGAGGGGTTTGGTATTCTGGTTTCCAACTAAGGTGTGTTAATCGTTCTAACAAAATAGCTCTAAGGATAGGATTAACACTTCTAAGCAATTTACAAATCAGATTCCTACTACAACACTAGGGAAATTTAAAACTTCAGAGTGTTACTTCTAATACGCTTTGAGTGCTTGGAATCTTGAGAATGTTTTCACTTGGAAATTTCCCGTAACCTTGAATGGGTGCAAGGTGATCTGTACTTATAGGGTGATTTGAAAAAGATCCGTTGGAGGAGATCTTTAGCAAATCAACCTATTTTAGGTAGGTGCAGACTTTGGTTGTCCTTGACTGACAAATCCATACTAAGTATGGTAAATCTCTGATCCGACGCCTGCAGTTTTGAGAAACATTATATGATACGCAGTCTCCGTACATACGTGTCACCTCCTCACTGGCTGTTTGTCCAACGACTAGTTTGTTGGCTCTGACTTTCTGATCCTCGTACATTTATAACTCTGATCCTCTCGTTCTTTACTCAGAATAAAAGTTGTCTTTACCACATAGGTGCTGACATTCTCTTTGTCCTCAGAAGTTAGCATAAATGCCAACTCTCCATTGCATGTGTAACCTTACCTTGTCAGGACTTACAAGTATCGGATAAAGTGATACTAAGCCCAAGTTAGGGCTTATGAACATCAGAATTGACATTCAGCCTGATCAAGGTTACACTTGCCCTTCACTGATAGAGTCGTACCCTGAGCATGCTTAGAGTGCTCAGTATGGACCTCATTAGTGGTCGACTTCAGGATGACTTCCATACAGCTTCAGAAGTCTTTCTAGGTTTCTCAGGTTCAGCTTCAAGCTGATCATCTTCAGGATGATCTTGACCTTCAGGGTTGGAAATACTTCTGACTTCAGACCTTTGGGACGTCACCATCAGTCTTCAATCTTCAGCGCGTTCCCCCTGAACTGAATACCTGTAAATAGAAAAATCTATTCTAACCTGTCTATCCTGAAACTATCATCTAGATGAACTATACTTAGGCAAATCATCAAGGGGTTTTGGGATCTAATCAAAATCATCAGATTGTCCCAACAATATCCCCCTTTTTAATGATGCCAAAACCCTTAGAAAAATCCTATCCATCTAAACAATTTACTGATACCTCAGTATTCAGTTCAGGAACCTTAAACATTTAGGTTCTCAGTTCTATAAGATGGAAACAGGAAAGGGTTAGTACAGTTCTTGATAAGGTGCATAAAAGTAAATTCAGGTGTCAACTGTTGATGTAATTTTCGTAAACGCGAATATGTGACTATAATAACATCGATTACACCAACAATACGCTGAAATAGATGATTATGCGAGGTTTTATGAGTAAGCAGGTAGGTCGTATATGTAAGCTTGTCGTTCGAGCAGAACTTCGTTAGGGTAAAAATTTCGTATCCTTTATTTGTATGAATTCGGTTACATTATATATGAAATACAAGCTGCTGGATCGTCACCAGCCTGCTTCATCATAAGCTGCTGATCAGCAGCCTGCTTCACTAGAAGCTGCTGAACAGCTACCTGCTTCACTATAAGCTGCTGACTCATCACCAGGTTACTTCGTCAATAACTGGTGACTCGTCAGAGCATTCTTCGATCTGGTTTTTTCTTCATGCTCGATCAATTCTCTTGGACACGTCAGTCTGAACTTGTATAATTATTTCCTTAAGCACGCACGTCGATTATTTCATTAACAGTTGCCCCTAGCCTGATGTTTGTTTGATTTGTTGGATGAATAACGAGCATCAGGCTATTTGAATCTTTGCAAGATTTCTCCAGTGCAAGAAAGTAGATTGAGCTTGAATTGATCTGTCTTCCACTTTGTTGGTTTCTTTGTGCTTGCATTTTCTTGTATTCATGCATAGATGCATCAGATGTGGCTTCGCAGGATTCTATAACCGTGTAACGAATACATAGAAGGACGCTACATGCCTCGTTAAAAACCTAGCCGTAAACCACCCTTGTGGATAAACCAGTCGTAGGGAAAAAAAAGTACCGTGCAATCCTTCCAGATACCCGTAGGCAATTTGAATGTCTGAGTTCGTTGCTCAATTCGTGCGGGTTGAGTTAGCATTGTCTTCTTGCATTTCTTTGTACCTGCAAGTAGATACATTCGCAGCTTTTCGATCTATCTGGAGATCCTTCATGTTTTACTGGAATATTCAATGTATGATTTCTTGGCGAGCGCTTCTGCTTGGTTGCTTTGCGACTTCCTTTGTAGTATTGGGCCCTGCTTCTTTCATACTTATGAATGAGATTTAATCAGCTGGGATGCCATCATTCACTCCGGTTGAAGGATAGATTACTCCTGCCGCTGGTGAATGTGCCCCCAACTGTTTAGGCTTGTTTGATTTAGCATTCATGTATTGTTCGCCTGGTGTCTGAAGTACTGTGGACGTCAATTTTGCCTCCTTTGGTGGCTCCTTTTATTCTTCCGATCAGGATGCTCTTGATGTTCTTGTTTTATTATTTTTTAATGAACTCTAATGAAATGTCATTTACGTCTAATTGCTATACCGCCTTTTGCGTCTGCCGGGTCTTTAATTCATTTTGTTTCGCATCTTTTTGGGTACGAAACGAATAAGACACTCGCATGGAATTGGGCCATCAGGAAGCATTCACTTCATCCTTGGGAGTGTATTCGCGTCCCTTTGGTGGACATGAAGCGTTGTCCCAGTATTACCGGGTACATCCACTCTGCTATCCTCCGGAACGTATATAATGTCCTTCGGAGGGGGCTCGGATGCACACTCAAGTCCCTCTAGGTGTGATCTTTCGGGGCATCACGCTCTATTCTTGTTCGGAGAGTTGTTAGGCATTTAATGCCGTAACTTTTCAACCCAAGAAAGCGTTAGCATGCTTGTGCTCTGGTGCATGACGTATCGGTATAGTATACTACTATTCTGTCACTGCACGAGGAGCGTGCTCGACCAGGCAGAGCCGTAGCTCTACCTGGAGTGCATTAACCCTCTGTAGCCACTCGTGTTAGGTGATTTTATTCAGACTGTGACCTTCTCAAAAAAGACCGTCTATAGCATTCATTATCTGTTCTGTGCACTTCGTGAGCATCCTGATCTTGAGCTGCCTGCTTAAGTCAGACCACCAGCTAACTACTCTTTATCAATTTGACCAAAGCTTCCTTTGCCCGATGCTTGTGATCAGTATGAATTCAAGCTTTTTGCTTCTTGATGATTTTGTGTGTCAGGGTCTGCCCCCCAGTATAGTATTGGGGTATCAATGGTTTCGCGCTCGCATACCTGTTCGTCGTCTTTGATCTACCTGTCTCCTGGTAATTTATTGTTTTCTCATTGCAGATCAAGGCGTTACAATTGCCATTCCTCCAGAATTCAGTACTTTATGTCAGAGAGTAATGGCTCTTGGTACCGGACTGAACAAACGCAAGATGGACCCTGCCATCTAAAATGGTGGTGTTACGGAAGAAGAGAGGAGCTCAAATCTTGGCACCACCGGCGTCTGCATCTGTCCCGGTTGCTCCTGCTGTTGCATCTGTTGCTCGGAAAAGTCTGCAACAGAGGAAATATGGTGGCACTTCTGTTGGTGCCGCTGCTCTTTATCAACATTGCTTCACGCTTGCTTCCTGGCCCCCATTCAACTGTTGATTGTGATTTATGATCAGGAGTTGAATGATTTGAAATGTTGATTGTAAATTGCCAACCTGAATTGTTGATAAAGAATAGTATAATCTCCTTCAAGAAGTATTATTGCTTAAAGAAGGCGCTTCGCCTATATAGGCGGAATCATGCCTCGCGGAGGCGCATCGTCAATATAAGCGGAATGGACATCGCAAATGTGACGCCCCATGTAGGAGTGTCATCTCTTTTCTTTATATTTATTTAAAAAGAAATATTATTTGTTATAAAAATATAATAATAAGTGGTTTTCATTTGAAATTGAAAACAAATTGACTTTAAATCTCATCAGCGGAAGACTATATCGTAAAACTCGAGTTGTTGTTGTTTTTTTTAATTGTGCCTAATCATGCTTGTGTGTAACTGATGTCTTACCCACATATCTAAATCAAACCCTCACTTAAAAAAAGACATTATGAAAATAAACGATCATGCATGTGATAAAATGTATAACTAACTCAATATAATAAGACACACCACTATGTGATAGACTAGCCATGCATGTAAAATATCATTCATAATATTGTCGTAACATTCTAGTGGTTTGGAAAAAGACTCGACGACTTAACTAAGTAAAATAAGCAGAGAATTTCGTAAATTATATTCAAAACGATAGCATAAGAAAATACTTAATAAACTTCTTATAGAGGACTTAAGACATCACAATATTATTTAGAAGGAGTCGACCCAGTCAGTCACACGTCCTCCTCACCGCCAACGTTTCCTGAAATAGTTAAAGTAGCATCATGAGTCTTCTCCCGGAGGAGAAGCCCAGTGGGATAACATATAATTTAGAATGCATTAAAGAGACTAATAGCATGTCAACCGAGTACATGTCAGGCCCATAGGCCCGACTAAGTTCACACTGACATAGTCCGTAGACCTATCTTGATTCACACAGAGCATAGCCTGTCGACTAGCCGTAATTCACACAGAATATAGTCCGTAGACTTGCATAATTCACACAGAGCATAATCCGAAGATCTGCCTGGTCGTACACACACAAATTATTCTAATTAATGCATAATGAATTAGAGGTTACCCACTTTTCAGTCTGACAATATGAGGTAGCTTCCTGAGAGTCCAGCTGTTGCGGCACTGCACTCGACATATTAATTTGTTTTTTAGTTTTTTTAAATCATTAAATCATATAATTTTCAATATAACTCTTTCAACACTTTTAATATCTTATTATACATGTACACTTCATACATATGTGTCATTCATAATATGATAATATGGTCGAAATATTTATACTAACTTAATTACACTTAGGGAAAATACTAATTGTCAAACATTAGTCAAAGCTTACACATAAAAAGGCACGTTGAGTCATAACATTAAATTAAATAAGTTTACCTTGTTAATTTTTAGATACTCAAAAATATTTAACAAAGTGATCAAATACAACATATCACTAACTCACCTTCTAAGTCAAATTTCCTAAAAGACACATTGTAGTAGATAATTCATTATTAAATATAAAAATGTTAGAATTAGACAAGATTTATACAGTAGGTTCTTCACTTTAATATTTACATACTGTAAAATTTTTATTTAAAATAGCTTGTGGATCTTTTCTTGTGATTTTCACAAGTAGGTCCAAAACTTGTTATTAGTAGGGTCTATGTCATGTCATTTTCCAAAATTTAGTAAATATTGAATATTACTTAGAAAAATATAAAATAAAATAAAACTTGATCTTAAGGGTCAGTGTTACTATATTTTAAAAGTTCACATTTTAATTCCATGTATTTTAATTTCTAGAATTTTTCTAGTAGGGTACAAAAACATTTTACATTTACAGCAAAACTACCATTTACTAAAAAAATCAAAACAAATCAAATATAACTCCAAATGTATCCAAATAAAATTCTTATGAAAGCTATAACATGAGGGAACAACATAGTTGAAAATCAAACTCAAATACGAAGCCATTTGTACACAGAAAATTTTATAATTATTACAAAAAACAGAGGCGTTTTTCTTTACTATTGCACTTCAAATGAAAAATCATATAAATTCGAAAATAACTTCAAAAATTCTGAAATTTTAAATACACGTTTTTAACTTACAGTAACTCAATTTGGTAAAAGGATTTGGTCAAATTCGTTGGGAAAAGGTCAGAAAAATTCTGGGAATGGACATGCAATCACATAGGCAGATTTCATCTCAAAACTAATACACATTTAAGCATAGTTGTGACACCCAACTCAATTAAATCATCAAATGACCACCAATAAGTCCTCACACAAAATATAGTAAGATTTACAGTAGGAAAAACAAAGTAAAAGCCACATGCAATGGCAAAAACAACATGCAATCACAAAATCAACATTCAACCCCCTATTGTAAATCAAATATCATCATTCTTGATAAGTATGTATGCTGAAAAGAAAATTTTCATTTTAAATTCTCAATCAAGTACTAAAAAGATATCTTTGAGCCTCAACACAAATATTTAATCATCATTTCATAAAGAAATATTGAAGAAAATAATGAAAAAGAAGAGAAAAAATATTTTGTGGAAGGACGATAAATTTCTGTGAAAATTCTTTGAAAAATAGCAGTTGAAGGAAATAAGATTTTCTTTAATCTACCTTTAAACCTCTAAATCTTGAGGTAACCTTGAGTTTCAGCAAAAATTAATGGCAGAATTTTATGTTTTTAGAGAGAGAGAGTGTGTGGAGAGAGAGAGGGAGAGTGGGAGGAAAGAGACGGCTCTTCACCTCCTCTGTGTATAATGAAAATAGAAATGAAAAAACAGAGTCACTAATATAATTTAACTCGCTTAAATATTAACTTTTGTTCCACTTTCATAAATCTAATTAACCCCTTTTTTTGTAACATTCGTATATATATATATATATAATATATAGTTGTATCGTATATATATAACATATATTATTACTACATATATATACATAAACATTATATATTATTAAAATTAATATGTAATGTATATATAAAACACATGCATAGTGGGTTAGTTGGTATGGACTTCGTCCATTTAATTAATTCCCTTCATCCACGTTTTCTTTTCTTATTCCCCATTCTTTTTTTTTCTTTTTGATAATATCATTTATATATATACTAATTAATATATAATAATAAGATAATACTCCCTCCGTCCACGAAATTTATGCTCACTTGCCTTTTTAGTCCGTCCACAAAAATTATACACATTCCATTTTAAGAAAAAACACTATTCCAATAATTATTAAAATATTGTACATGGCCCACCACTAATTTAAATAAATCAACTCAATTAAGATATTAATTATAATTAAAACATCATTAATTTAACATAACATAATTCTCCAAATTTATCACTCCACCTACCACAATTATTCATCTCTCTCTCTATTCAATTATTAACTCTCTCGATTCTTCTTCTGAAATTAACATTCATCACTCTCTTTCTCTCTTCATCTTCTTCATTCTCCACAAACCCTAATTACCGCTGCTCTATCTCTCGAATCCTCCATCACAACTCAAATCTTTACTCCATCTATCTCTCCCTTGAATCCTCTCAAATCTTTACTCTATATATATCTCTCTCGAATTCTCTCTTCACAACTCAAATCTTTATCTCCATCTCACTGCATGGATCCGATTCAAAATAGTGAGAACTCTACCAGTGAGGATGATGTTGTGTCCGATTCCAGTGGCTTTGAGACGGTGAGGTCCGATTCGTGTAGTGTTGAGAAGACGGAGTTAGATTCAAAGGTTTTTGAGAAGGTGTTGGGGTCCGATTCAAGAGATATTGAGGAAGTGGTGCTTGATTCATGTAGTCCCGAGGAGATCGGGACCGATTCAGGTAATCTCGACTCCTTTCTTCTGATCTTTGCTTCTTCCTACTCCTTTCTTCCGATCTGTGATACTGACTTTTCTTCCGACACTGTTGTGCCCGAAACGATGGTGCCTGAGGTCGGATATGGTGATGAATATGCCAAAATATTTGGGGATTTTTGTGGTCCAACAAGCCCTGATGTTCATCAATTTGTTGTGGAGATGTATGTTATGTGGTGGCCAGCCTTTCGTCGGCTTCTATGAAGGTCATCTCTGATCTTGTTCTTCTGGTTTATTTGTATGCACTATTGGTATGATTGATTGAATATCTGAGGATTTATTCATTTGTTGGTATGATGATTGAATATCTGAGGATTTATGCATTGTTGGTATGATGATTGAATATCTGAGGATGTATGCATTGTTGGTATAATGATTGAATATCTGAGGTGTTCAATACTGAATTTAATGTCACCACTAGAAGTAGGAGACTTAAATCAGTATTAAAACCCAATGATGATTGAATATTTGAGGGTTTGTGGGTGTCCAATACTGAATTTTATGTCACCACTTCAAGTAGGAGACTCAAATCAGTATTAAAACCCAATGATGATTGAATATCTAAGGGTTTGTGGGTGTATTTCACTGAATTTAATGTCACCACTTGAAGTTGGAGACTCAAATCAGTATTAAAACCCAATGATGATTGAATATTTGAGGGGAATTAAATTTTTGAAGAAATTAGGTGTATTTCACTGCTGTTGGTCAATTAAAATTTTGAAGAAATTTGAAATCAATGTTAATACCCTATGATGATTGAATATCTGAGGGTTTATGGGTTACTTTCACTGCTGATGATCAATTAAACATGATTTTTCTTATAAAAAGAGTCAATTAAACATGATATTCCTTACAAAAAGAGTCAATTTACAAGCCCTGAAGGTTAGACATGATATTCTTTACAAAAAGAGTCAATTTGCAAAAAGATTGACCCATACTTCTTGTTTACTAGTTAAACATGACATTATATGTCTAATGTTTATACTGTAAACAGCTGCAAAAATAAGTAAAAAGATTGACTCATACTACTTAACTAGTAGCCCATTGCTTCCATTAAGCTTTCCACATCATAGTCACAAACAATGTCATTTTCAGGCTGCCTTAGGTAATCAATGCATTCTTTGACTAGTAGCTCATCAACTTGTAGGCACTCTGGTAGGTTTTCTTCCCTAATGAGCTTCTCTTTGTACATGTGTGGAGTCTTGAATCTGTTGTGACCCTTACATTTCATGATCTCAATCATGCAATTCTGCAAACTAAGAAAAACATTGTTCAATGTTATGTGTGTTAGTCCCTCATATGCACTCATTACATTGTTTACAAGATCATCCACATTGTATGAATCTGTTTGTACTTGCAAACTCTGTATTGCTCTAAAAAACCCAAGTCATTGATGTTTGTATCAGGGGAATTAGGTGGCTGACAAATCAGATGGATATTGAATCCATCTGAGGTTGCAGCAGCCCTGAATTCAATATCATCATTGTTGATATGTGGCCTAGCATTGTCCTGTTGAATGAATATCTCCCTTGGTGCATTTGCTGGCCATTTTTCTTTGATAGCTGGTATAATCTGATGATACAACACACAAGTAGATGATGAAAATTTAGTTTGTTTGCAGTTTTAAAATCACTAAATGATGATAATTTACTGATAGTGAGTAGGTAAGATTGTGTACCTTGTTAATCATACACTATCTTATGACTGTTTTGTTGACTGCATCAATAGGTTTAGTCTCCAATGTGCCCTTTCTTCTATTCTTTGAGTTTCTCTTTGCTGCCTCTTTTTTGGTGAAGGGAAATAACCCTATTTTACCATCAAATATGAGATCTTCATTGTCTGCATATTGTGGTCTAGATACAGCACACATAAACATCAATTTTGTGATGAATCTCTTGCTTTGACATGATCTGTATGGATCTTTTTCTTCAGGAGCTAAGTAGCATCTGTCTGTTTCTTGTTTCATGTAAAACCATTTTTCATCTATGTGAATGATGTTGTGCATTGACTTGAACTTGATAGTGTGAAGTGCTCTATCATAATGTAATGAACTCAAACAGAATTTTAACCTTACAAGCTTGTTTGCAGCTGTTAGCTTAGGCTTGATGGCATTAGTATGTGGTCTGAGCTCACCATTTTTGACCCAATTGCCCACTTGACTTTTGCTTACCTCCATTTCTTTAGCTATTCTTCTGTATGTACACCTTTTTCTAGTGGGTATGCTCATTAGCTTTTGAATATCCAACTGATGCTTGTCTGCATGACTCTTCCATTTTGTTTTTCTGAATATGACAACTTCTCCAATGGCTATTTGTTGCTTTGTTACAGCCCAAATGGATGCAATAGATCTTTTGGAGATGCCTAGAGATGAAGCAATCTCCTGTATTTTGCCCTTCTTCAGCTTCCCATCAATGGAATTCTCAAGCAATAGTTGACTGACCTTGGTCTTCAACTCTGGTGTTAGATTAGTTTTTTTGTGAGATGGCATTTAGTGTAGATATTTGTGTAGTAAACTAATGAAGGAATGCAATGAACGCTTGTATTTATTGTGGATTTGTAAAGGGTGGGAAATTTAAAAACTGTTGATCTGGGGGGAATTTCAACTTTTTTGTTGAACAGTAATTTAATTTAGCTATTTTCAGATTTTTTGCATGTTTTGTAACAATAAATTTGGAGTGAGTTCCCTCCATTTTCTTGTATTAACAGTTAGGGCGGGAGTGATTAAAATTTTAAGTAGAAGCAGCTACTTTTAGCATTTAATGCAAGTGTACCAATTTAACATTATTTTAATATATTCCTTAATGTGTGTGCCCAACTCATTTGAGCATAAATTTTCTGGACAGAGGGAGTATTATTTAGTTATATGATATTAGGAGTATTTAATATATGGAATTTAGTATAAAATTTGTATATATTTATAGAGATGCATTCATGATTAAAATATTATAATAATTCAAATAAGCTATATTAAATTTTGTAACTTAGTAATTATGAAAAATTCACCTAAATA
>JAPKLY010000145.1:178561-202050 GCA_026898435.1 Prunella vulgaris | reverse complement strand
TATTTTTTTCTTACTTGTTTGCGTCGAGTGAGTCGCAATCGAGCTTGACCTCCCCAGTAAGCAAACCTGCTAAACTCTTAAACTTCAGAGAAAATATTAGCTCTTTAATTTAGTAAAACAAAAATGTCGAACTAATAAATATTTTGTTTTAAAATTTAATGTAAAAAAATAAATAAATTTTTTAAATATATAAAATATAAT
This sequence comes from Prunella vulgaris, assembly GCA_026898435.1. Lineage (NCBI taxonomy): Eukaryota > Viridiplantae > Streptophyta > Magnoliopsida > Lamiales > Lamiaceae > Prunella > Prunella vulgaris. The sequence continues at coordinate 201,849 of JAPKLY010000145.1, read as the reverse complement.
ATATTTAAAAATGGGGTGTTACAGCAAATAAAGACGGTATACTCGAGTCTTCGCCTATAAAGGCGGAATTATCATGCCTCTGGGAGGCGCATCGCCTTTATGGGCGGCATCGTCAATATAGGCTAGATATCATTGCCTATAAAGACGGGATAGAAGGATCGCATGAGATTGCTCGCTAACTTTTAAGAAGGCTTGCACGAGTGATAGAGACTTGCTAGCTCGTGGAGCTTTTACGAAAATTTTTACCTATGACTATAAAGACGAAATAGTCGCCTGAATAATTGCTCGGAGGTATCTGGTGGGGGCAGTTCTCTCTTGTGGGCAGATGCCTCGAGAATTTTACCTGGTGATATATCTGTGATTTCTCTTCCTTAATGCTTTAGGAAGTGTTGATGTCGCTCTGGTTTATATTGAAATCATGGCCTTTGTTGAAATAATGTCGATGAAGGCTACTTTCCTCGAGATGGATATATCTTCCAGTATCTGCCAGTTCCTCCAAACTGCTTGTCTGTGCCAGATATTTCTGATGGAATCAGCATATATCTTCTTTGTTGAGGTGCTGACAGCTTGTAATGTAGATGATTGCTTTGGAGTGAATAAAGAGATGAATGTGTCATCTACCAAAGCATAGCTTGAGAAGATGAAAACTCTATTTATCCGGAGATAGTTGGAGTTTTCTTTACAAAGTGTGATGACTGGCAATCCTTTAAAAGGAATGCTTGAGGTTGGCTTGCCATTCCTTGCACTTGCTGGTGTAGTATTCAATGTTATGATGATACGCATAATATCTTTGCGTGTTAGATCATGGTGCTGGAAGGCATGCGCTTCTTAATTTGTTGTCGACTTTCTTTTTATTGGTGTTGCGCGCTTTCAAATAAGCTAGTCGACGTTTACATTCGAATTTGGGTTTGAAATCTTGGCTGAGAAGGCACTCGTTCGGTCGTTTGCCATTGAGGTGTCTCTCAGGCGCTGATTCTGCCAGGATTGTTGTGTCTTGATTATGTTCTGCTCTTTGTACATTTTCTGAATGTTCGACCTCCATCGGTACTACTTCGTCTTGTGAAGTAGCCAACTTCTTGGGTCCAGTTCAGTTCATACGAGAGAACTTTCAAGAAATATTTCACATGATTCTGCAACACAGGAATTTTGCATGTTGTTAATGGCATATAGGACAAATTATTTTCGCATTTATCTTGTACAAAAGGATAAACAGAAAGTCTCGCCCTTTTGTACAAGACATATATATATGTGACGAAAACTTCCCCGATATCAGAGTTTATGGATTAGGCGATTCGTGGCATTCTCGTTGGGGATTTTTTTCATCTTCATAAAATCTTTGCTATTGTCGCAACAAGTCTTGGAATTCATCTGTGTTGTGGTTGATACTCTGATGACATGCGTAGTACTTGTTGGGATTCATTTTGCTTTTGATCTTTTAAGGAACAACTAGGAGTTCCCTGCTACTGATGATATTGTTGGGACATCGAGTGTATGATCTTCTATTGTTGTCGTTGTCCTCTTCCTGCCCCCACTCGAAGTTTGATTTATTTTGTAACCAAACGTCGAGGGTTCTTGTAGTTTCGTGTCAGCTCTGCTTTTCCGCTGTCGGGCCAATGTGTCTGCCTGTGTGTTTGGTTGGACTTGGGATATTATTAGCTGGGAATCTCTGAATATTTGAAGTTTGGTTGCCCCAACAGATAATGATAACTTAAGTCCGACTGTCAATGTTTCATACTCGGCCTTGTTGTTTGTAGCTGTGAAGTCGAATCTGATTGCCGAAGTGAAGACTTGTCTATCACAAGCTCCTATTGTTGTGCTTGTTGATGATTCTTCTATGTAGAGGTGCTGTGGGACTTTACGCCCCCTCGTCAGATCTTGTGGGAAAGTTAGCTCGATGATGAAATCGGCAATCGTTTGTCCCTTGATCGCTGTTTGGGGTGCGTAGGTTATTCTTTATTGGCTGGCCTCTAGTGACTATTTCAACAAGCGTCTTGCAATGTCCGGCCGATGTAGTATTTACTTCAATAGGAATGTTGTCAACACTTGCATTAAGTTGCGTCGGATGCCTCCATTGATATCATTGGATCTGTATGTTGGGAGAATCTAATCTCCAGTCCACATTGTCTTCAGGTTTAGGTGAAGGCCCCGATAGGTTGCGCTCAAATGTTATTTTTCTTTCTTGACATTTTGATTGACTCATCTTATATCCTTTCATTTTTCTATTTTCCCAGATCATGGAATTTGCAATCGTTCGGAGTCTGATCCCTCATTCAGCTTTATTGTCGAATGTTGGACTTCCTCTTGAATGGAGGCTTCTGGGATAATAGGAAATTGAGGCGATGTTGGTGATAATGAGCTTATGTTGCCCTCTGAATGATTTGATAACTTTGCTTATAGGTCGAACTTTTTATCTTAAGAGGATCTATTCTCGGGAAACTGTTCATGATCCAATCGTCTAAGCGAGAGGATTCACGCAGTCTTTCACTCTGAATAGATACTCCAGATATTCGTTGCGACCTATTTGCTTTGTGAGGATCTAGCTTCTTCACCACCAGTTGCCTTGATTTGTCTTGAATGGGTCGTCGTTTTGTAATGTTACTCCGTGATGAGTTGTGTGTTGATTCCTCCGTGTCCTTCAATTGAATTTGCTCTTCTCCATTTGCTTGAGAAATATGGGCCAGAGCTTTAGATCTGGAGCTCTGGGCACTTCTTCTTGAACAAAGTTCGCCAGTCGATGCTTTTAAGTGAAGCATGATGCTTCGAATCAGAGCTTCCTTCATGTAGGTTTGTTGCCAGGTACTGGACCTTGGCAGGATCTGTGCCGAAAGAATCGATGGCGGCACTGGTGACACTGGGATTTGTAGGGTTGAATTGTCCTCCGGACATTGAGACATCTTCGCCAGTAAGTCTTCAATTGCTTTCTTATAGACAGAAAGATTCCATCTGAAGTCTCTCCGCTAGGACGTGGTGGTCATTCCTCTCGCTTAGAGCGAACGGAGCCGGACACTCTGTCGCTTGGGTGTGACTTCGTAGGAATCTTAGTGGCTTTTTGGGCATCTTCAGGGCCTAATCTTTAAATTGCTGGTCAACGTAGTCGTTCAGGAACCCACGCTCGCTTTCTCTTGATCTATTTTTTCTTTTGTTTGCTATCAGCTTCATTTTCTGGTTAACGCTGAAAAATTTGTTCACGGACTGGTTCTGATTCAGGTTGTATCTCAGATGGATCTGTCACTCTCTGTTGTTGTTGCTGTAATATCTTTCAGAATATCATCGTGCGAGATACGTCTACTTGGGCTGCCGGAATCTCAGTGTTCTCCAACTGTTGCCTATTTGTTGTAGAATTATGTATCGCTGTTGACTGCTCCAATGCGGGTGCTCTCTGAGTTGGATGATTATTATTCCTCCCATGAGTGTTACATAAGGTTGAGATACTTCACGAGAGGGCGAGCAGGTGAGCGGGCGAGCAGGTGAGCGGGCGAGCAGGTGAGCAGGTGGCGAGCAGCTAGTGTAATTTCCGAAGGAGGCGAACAGCTGAGTTTCATTCAAGCGAACAGCTTCAAGGATTTCTTCAGGCGAACAAGTGATCAACTAGTGTAACTCTTCGCAAGTCCACTAATTTTTTGTTTTTGAGTTCTTCCAGTTGCGAGCGAAGGTCTTCAAGAATAATTGGTAATTCTTCTGGAAACATGTCGGCAATTTCTTTGCAAGCAAATGTATTCTTCGGCATGCTACTGGAATTGATCTTCAATGCCGCCAATTTTCTGCACTTCTTGGACTGTGATTGATCTTCGTTGCTAGAGCTTCATTTCTTGAATTTAATTGCTTTAGCAAGCAATTCTTCTTCTCTTGCTCCGTCACTCGAATAAATTGCTTTTGCAAGCAATTCCGTTCTTCTGAAAATTTAATTACTTTAAGAAGTAATTATTTCCGCTGGGAATTTAATTGTTTTAAGAAACAATTTTTTTCTCTGGAATTTAATTGCTTTAAGAAGCAATTTTTTCCTTCAGAATTTAATTGTTTAAAAACAATTGTTTCCGCCATGAATTTAATTACTTGAAAAAGTAATTTTTATTCCTTAAATTTAATCTTACAATTGAATGTAACTTTATCTTGCAAGACTAATTTTTTGAGATGGGCCAGTAATTATAAATCTCAATTCAATTAAACTAGGATTAGGCCCAAATAAATTGATAGGCCCTATCAAGTAATCAAATGGGCTTGTTATAGATATATGTAATATCGCATACCAATTTCTCATCATTTTTTTTTATTAGACTTGATCCAAAAATGGCAAGCCTATTTGACCAAAGCCTTCATCGAATTGAGAGTTTTGGGAAACTTTGTCTCCAGCTTATAAAGATGGATATGTTTCAACTTGAAACATTCTAATTCCACTTGGTCAAATTTTCCGTGCATGGTGTCGCCTATATTCAACGTGGCTCCTCAACCTTGCAGCATAACCGGCGAATAAACTTGCCATCGTTATTGCCTCAAAAATTTCTTCTTGTCGCAATTAAATTGTTCGCGAACAGTTTCTGCCATCTGAATGTGCCAATTTTTTTATTTTTGAATCGGTCAAAATGTGTGGGCAATTGGCGTGGAATAAGTCTATTGAAACAACTTGTATGAAAGTTTATTTGAATTGGTCAACCCTCAATTGTAGTGGACACGAACTAATTCCCCATTTCACTTGCAACCTCCATCCTCTTAAATATGCTGTGCGTGGCAACCAATTTTTATCAAGAAATAAAGGAAATGGGCGACTAACTTTATCCAGGCGATCAACCTTATTAACTGGTGAGCAATTGTGTCATATGAACGATAGTGACGCGCGCAATCTGTGATCATATAGCATTACTTCGGCGAACAACCAGGAGTCACAGCGAACAGAACAGCTCCTCCAATCGATCCACTGAATTCGCGAACAGGTAGATGAGCAAACGATCTCCTGGTGTGAACATTTTCTTGGGTTCGAGTTGAGCGCGAACATTTTTCAAATGTGAATAACTTCTTCCACAATCAGGCAAGCAACTGGGCATTGGCAAAAAATTTTATGGATGCGTTTGCGAACTACTGCTGCGTGCATGTGATTAATAAAAACGCGAACAGCTTTTAACATAAGTTATGTTCAACGTCAATAACTCCTTCCGCGAACACCTCGATTAGTCGGCGAGCAAGTTTCACGTATGCTTTGGACGAAAATCATCATGGGCGAACAGCCTAGACGCGCAAATGTCGGCGAGCAGCCGTCGCCGGCGAACAGGTGCGTACGCGAGGCGACCAGCTTCATCGGCGAACATCTTGTTGAGCGAACAGGCTCTAAGTATGTTCGGGGCGAACAGCCCGTGGAGCGAGTAACCCCCTTTGGTTTCAGGTGGCGAACAGCTTCCTCGGCCGCACAAACCGACTTATGACCTTGCTTGGACCGATCAACTGTGTGTTTCACTTATCCGTGCACCGCCTTTGAATTAATTTATCAATCAACCATTTTTGACCGGTCAACCTCATTTCATTCAAGGAGATAACACGTGTGAAGGCAGCCGCGCTAATTATCTCAATCGGTTGCTGTGTGTAAATCGGAATAAGGGAATCCGATTTCACGCCACTCCATCTTGGTGAAGCAAAAATATTCTAATAAAAACGCTATGTTGTATCCTGTCGTTAACTTGCCTGGATCGGATCTTCAAAATATCTTGAATTTGCAAATATTTTCTTGAGAACATCGAATCGAAGGTTCAGGCCCTCCTTCTAGTGTTGATGTAATTTTCGTAAACGCGAATATGTGAATATAATAACATTTATTACACCAACAATACGCTGAAATAGACAATTATGCGAGGTTTTATGAGTAAGCAGGTATGTCGTATATGTAAGCTCGTCGTTCGAGCAGAACTTCGTTAGGGTAAAAATTTCGTATCCTTTATTCGTATGAATTTGGTTACATTATATAGGAAATACAAGGATCGTCACCAGCCTGCTTCATCATAAGCTGCTGATCAGCAGCCTGCTTCACTAGAAGCTGCTGAACAGCTACCTGCTTCACTATAAGCTGCTGACTCGTCACCAGATTACTTCGTTAATAACTGGTGACTCGTCAGAGCGTTCTTCGATCTGGTTCTTTCTTCATGCTCGATCAATTCTCTTGGACACGTCAGTCTGGACTTGTTTAGTTATTTTCTTAAGCACGCACATCGATTATTTCATTAACATCAACGAGATGTTGTCTCGGGAATATAAAGTAGTTTCATTGATACTGAACAATAAGTACAAGGGTTCCTGAAACTATTACACAAAATATTTCTAACACCTACTCCTGATTAATCTACTCTTCATCTTCCCATCTTGCTAAGCATATACCGTACTTCCTTAGAACTCTCAGCTTTGCAGCATGGAACTTGTCAGGATCCGAGAGTGAACAGGAGCGCTTTGCCACAATGGCGATTTCTTCACGAATTGCATCCATGTTCAGATGGTTGTTGATGTCGTGGGTTGGAGGAAGGTAGGTCACGTTCTCAGGGGCCTTCACCTGAACCTGAGCTCTATCAGCAAATCTATCGATTTCAGCCCACATGTCAGGGTGCATCAGAGCCATCCATTCAGCAAAGATGGTTTTCCTTCATCACAGCTCAACCAGTCCCCGTACACAAAGTACTTCTCCCGAACTCTTTCTTGATGGGTATCCAACTTTCGTTCAGTTCAGGAGGGACAAAGTTGTCCACGTACTCGAATAGGAGAGGACCGGTCTCCTGAGGTTCCACAACCTTCTTCAGGAGTCAGGCGATTTTTGTATCCTTCGAGCCCAAAGATTGTGAGAACGGCCAGCAAACTACTCCAACCGTTGGGGGTGATCTGCGTAATTGCAAGATTCATATCCTGCAGATACCGTCCAACTATCGGATGCAAGGGTAATGTAAGCCCGGCATGATGCCGTTGATTGCCGTGAGTCTGACAGGGGGCAAATCATCTCGCTCTTTTGGTCCAGGGGCGTACAAATGAATGTCCAGGGGGATCCGAAACCTTTTACGGAGGCTCGGGAACATGAAGTCCATGATCACACTCTTAATTTTGTTTGCTTTGAAGTCATTGGACCCCTCCGCTTCCCTAATAGCTCGCTCAGGTGTAGGGAAGCTTGCCTGGTACTTCTCTACGTACTCATCCTAGTCCAACTCGTGTTCGACGGTAGTGGGAATGTTGTGCACTGGGACTTGAGGCGCCAGAAAATCAATTGATTGAAGATAGGCCAGTGTGACCTCTTCGTCATCGGACTCCTCCTTGAGCTCGTGCATTAGCTCGCCTGAGAGTCCGCCAGATTCGGCGACCTCTTCTCCACCATCTTCGCCAGACTCTTCATCTAGCTCGCAAACTAGTTCGCCAGAAATATTTCTAGAATTTGTGGCCCTCTCTTCGGGGTCCAGACATAGTTCGACTGATAGCTCGCCAGACACACGGTGAGCTACTGAGGTAGCCTCGGAACTAGAGCCAAGTACTATAGGGGTCAGTTGTGGAATGGCGTCGCCCATAATAATCGGTTTCTTACCCGGCTTTCGATTGGAAATAGTCCGGCTCGAAGACGAAGAATGAGAAGACATGGTTTTGCAGAAGGCGAGGTTAGAGAGATCTAGTTGATAGGATTTTATGAAGGGATGAAAGTTCGTAATTCCTGCGACTGGAAAGTATGGAGGTTAGCCGACGTTAATGAAGGTTCGCCGGTAAAGTTCTTAATACTCAGGAAAAAGAAGGAAAATTTGGAAAACACAAGAAAAATCGAAGAAATAAAAGATCGTACTACCTTGAAAAAATAGATGAAATCCAACAATGTCGAAGGAAGAATCATTGAATGTCGCTGGAAATTGCTTGAAGATGCTCTGGAAATCCGAAGTTGTAAAAGTGTGAATGAGAAAAGTTCTCTCCTTTTTATAAGAAGAAGACAATGCGGGGTATAATTTCCAGAAAGGTCAGGGACCTACTTGCAAAAATTTGAAAGTATAGACAATAATGGGTGCGCAATTTAAGACATCAAAAGACGTGGTGAGGCCTCAGATTCTGCATCACGTCTGCGCAACCGCCACCATAAGGTAGCTCACCAGGGAGCTCGGCACCACCTAGAAGGTAGTTCGCCATCACTAGAGCTTGCCCACAGAGGCAAAACAGCTCGCCCATATATTGGAAAAAACCACATATGGACGAACTGGGGGGCAAATGTTGATAGGCGAACTACAGAGAGCTACAGTGGGTAAATTAACATAATTAAAAGCTCAAGGCTTGATAGCTCGCCCCAAGTGGTCAGAGCTACGTCACAACCCTTTGACCGGTCAACACAATGGAGAGAGGGGAAGCTTGCCCAGTAGCTCGCCCAGAGCTAGAAGCAAGAGACCATCCCCTACTACGAGCACTGCACCACGGAACAACCCAAGACAAAAGAGCTCGCCCTTGTCCGGGGTTGAAGCCAATAGTTGCGTAGGTTGTTAATAGTGATGTAGTAGGTCAAACACAATGTAATTAGAACGTAATAGTGAGCAAAGAGACTATTGTTAAGGACACTTGTCAGTAAATTAAGCTAAGTAAGCTTAAAACATGTCACCTATGCACATGCAAAACTATAAATACGTCTCTTGTATTGATTTTATCTCTCTAAGTTCATATTACACAAAACAAACCTCTTTCTACTTTCTCTCACTAAAGAATTCTCTCATAAACACTGTTGGGAAATGTCTTATAAAATGTTTTGATAAAATCCCAAAGACCCCCTGATGTATTAATGCATCTCTAAGACTTAGATATCTAGCCCAAAGTGTTAGGAGGCTATGATAAAAACTTAGAATATAAGTTAAATATGAAACATGATACTAATGTTAAAACTAGTCTGATGTGATTAAACTAGCCTGATGTATCTTAAATTAGCCTGATGAAGGATTAGGAGATACACCCACTGACTGAATGCACCTCAGAAGACTAAGTCCAATTGGCCTGAAAGGACTCCCCTGAAGACAAGTAACCTGATACAATAAATGCTCTTCAGCATTTATGAAGGAAGCTACCAACACATAAATGAAGTGTTTAATGCAGCAAAGAGAATGTTTCAAGTCACCTGATGAAAAGACAGAGGACTTCAATGCAACCGTTAGGACTGGACTGAGGAACAATTAATTCAGACCAATGAGAAGCTGCCACCTATGTACGGACCTGACACAAAAGACTGACCTGTCAGTACCAAGTTCAGAAGCAACCAACTACCTAGGATGGCACAGTTTTCAAAGGCAGTTGCATTAACTCTAAGCAGGCATTTAATGAGCTATCAAACATTAATGCTTAAGAGTTGACCATCCAAAATCTGAAGAAGATATTGAAGAACGTTGGATTGCCACATTTTCACAGATTTGACCATCCAAAATCTGAGGAAAATCTTGAAGAACGTTGGAACACCAAAATAACTTAAATTCTCCAACGGATAGTTCTTCAAATTTAAGTCTATAAATACAAGAGTTGAAAAAGAAGCTAAGCACGGGAAACTAACAAGCTCAACTGATAATTTGAAAGCTCTCCAAAGTACATCATACTCTCTAGCACTCGAAATCACACTAGTTTCCCAAGTGCTCACATAGTTTAGAGCTCAACCTAGTATTTAGGCTTACACTGTAATATTCTTAGAAGCCTATTGGGATAACCCAATCTAGATACTGCTCATCATTGTAAAGGGTTATCTCAACCTTAGTTGGAGAACTCAAGCACTTAAACTGAGATAGGTTCAAGGCTGTGAGTTGAGAGAAAGTAAGTTGAGGAGTGTCTCAGTCTGAAATCTGAGAGGACTAGGACTGAGTGAAAATCCTAGAGATCAAGAGGAGCTATTCTTGATCAGTGCACCTTAGCACTCTAAAACAGGGAATTCCTGTGGTTAAGGAATTCTCCTGTTAAATCAGGAAAAGTGGATGTAGGAGAGTTTAACTCCGAACCACTATAAATCCCTGTGTCTTGTGTGCTTTTGTGTGAGTTAATAACTTCAAGTATTTTAGAAATAATCCGCTGCACAACTAAAACTTTGATAAAATCGCAGGCCACTTATCAAGCGACCTATAAGTCCACTAATACTTTAATAGGTAGCCTGTGCTTTTAAGAGTTTTCTGAAAAACTGATATTTGAAAAATCTGTACTTACAGGTGTATTCCCCCCCATACACCTGTCTTTGTCTATTTGAGACCAACAAGTGGTATCAGAGCATGGGTTCAAAGAACCACTGCCTTGATATATCATTAGTGGTCATATTGAACTGGTCTGACTAAAATTTCTTGAAGTTTCCATTTAAAAATGTCTACTCAAGCAAAAGGATCAATCAACACAGGGAACACAGCCACAGGAGCAGGCCATACAAATGTAGTAGGGAGTTCAGACTCCAACCTGGGAACCAATCCTTTCAATCATCTAGCACATCACAGGCTACCCCAGTTTTCAGTAGAAGGCTATGATTTCTGGAAAATAAGGATGAGGGCTCACCTAGCCTGTGTGCATGATGAAATGCTCAGGGTAATCACAAGAGGTCCCTTTGTCTTTATGACTGCTAATCCTAGGATCACACAAGCTCAAATTAATGATCCTAGAGAAGAGTGGCCTAAGGATGAAGATGACTTCACTGTTGATGAGAGGAAGAGACATAATCTCAATTTTGTGGCCATGAATATATTGTACACAACCATTCCTGACTCTGTCATGGGAAGGGTTGTTCATTGTACAACTGCAAAAGAGATATGGGATACTCTGGCTATCCTGAGTGAGGGTACTGACAAAATTAAAGAAAATAAATTGTCAGTGGCTGTTCAAAAATTTGAACAATTCTCAATGGAATCAAATGAGACCATTGATCAGCTTGATGGCAGGTTCCCTGACATCATGAATGAGATAAACTCCCTTGGAAAGGTTTACACCAAGAGGGAGGTTGCTCTCAAAATCCTCAGAGGACTCTCACCTAGGTGGGATGTTTACTCTGTGATGATGCAGAACATAAAAGATCTATCTAACATGTCTATGCAGCAAGTGTTCTCAGAACTCAAGGCCTATGAGTTTGATCTCAATAGGAAAAGAGCTACAGAAGAGCCTTCCTCATCTGAGAAAGAAGTAGCCTTCATGGCAAACAGTTCTGAAGCTGAACCAGCTAAGATCAAGAAAGCCAACAAGCCCTGCAAATCCCAGAGCAAAGCTGAGCTGAAAGAAGAAATGAGCCTTCTAGCAAGAAGGTTTGAAAAGCTGAATTTAAGGTTTGGCAAATATAAGAGATACTATCAGGATAGCAAGGAGAAGAAGTCCAAGTTCATTCCCAGGAATGAAAAGGAACCTGAGAAAGAATACAAGAGAAATAACAAAAGTGAGGAATCCACCTCAAAATCAGAGTCCAGAAAGAAAGACAAGGAAGAAGCTGAAGATGATGACAAAAGATGCTATCAGTGCAATAAGACAGGCCACTTCCAGTATGACTTTCCTCAGCTGAGTTCTAAAGAAAGAGAGGAAAGGCAGGCCAAGAGGGACAAGAGACTGGAAATGAGAGCAATGGTGGCAGAAGATGAAAAGGCTGCAAGCTCATCTGAGGAAATATTCACTGATAGCAGTGATGATGATCTATGCCTCATGGCCAATGATGAACCTGAGGTACAATCCCAACTCTGTCAATTAATAGTACACTCACCTGAGCCCAGCTCAGAGTCAGCAGGGGACCTCAACCTTCAGTTCTCCTTGGAACAATTGATGGTTGATTTCTCCAGGCTGCAAGAGGCATACCTCACCCTTGAGGAAGAAAATACAATGCTAGCCAATGAAAATACCAAGCTAGCTGAATCTGAAATTGAGGCAGACCTTGCCTCAGCATCCTAAACCATTGCCTTGATAAATGAAGTGGAAATACTCAAGAGTAAGGTCAGTGCAAAGGATGAGCTAATCAGGGGACTGACCAATGATCAGATCAGGCTAGCTAGCGAAAACAATGAGCTAGCTATCCAAGTTAAAACCCTTATCAGCAATGTAAATTTGCTGAAGGAATCTGAGGATCATCTGCTGAGAAAGCTAGAATCTCTGAATAAACCCTCTCTTGCTATAGAGAAAATTCTGAGTTTACAAAATAGCTCAGACAGCAGACATGGGATAGGATTCTTCCCATGCACATCCTCAGAAGGCCCTCCCAACTCTGCACCCACTTGCAGTAATGAGAGAGTGTTTGTAAGGTCCTTTGAGAATCCCAGAAGGATCCTTGATAAGGGCAAAAGGTCTGCTGAACCTACTGAGGAGGTGATAGTGCCAAGTAGGTCCACTGAAAAGACTAGAATAGCCTATACACCTCCCAGAATAAACTCCATGAAGAATCAACTCTAAAGAAGAAAACCTTCTAGAAACAAATGGAGTAATGTTCAGTACACCTATCCTCAACCTAGATCTTCTCCCAGGAGACAATCTAGGCAGAGGACAAATTAGTCTGATCCCTCTGTCAGGGGAGTTGACAGAAGGGTTCACTACAAGGAATCACTCTCATATATGCCCTATGAGAGGAGTTATATCCCTCCTTATCAACAGCACTTTAGGTCAGCTGCACCAAAGGCCCTTAGGAACAGGAGGTATATCAAGCCATCTATCCCACAAAGGACTAACACTTATAGGCAGTCAACTCCTAGGCCATTTAAGGAGTCCACTGTCTATGTAGATGTTTATGGGAGAAGAATCAGCCAGTCCAAAGTACCTAGGACTGTTAAGCAGATTTGGATCCCTAAAGGTACAGCTAACCAAATAGGACCCAACACAAAATGGGTTCCTAAGAATTAACTTTTATGCAGGACTCTTTGGATTCTCAAGATGACTGGTATCTGGATAGTGGTTGCTCAAGACATATGACAGACAACCAAAGTCTCCTGACTAACTACAAGGATAGGAAAGGCCCACAGGTCACCTTTGGTGACAACTCAAAAAGAATCATAGAAGGTTATGATATAGGGTCAATCAAGGTAACAAATGTATCATATGTCAGTGGCCTGAAACATAACCTGTTTTCCATAAGCCAATTTGTGATAAGGGATATAATGTTGAGTTTTCAAGTAACCTGTGCTGTGTAAGAAATGCATCAAATACACAGGTACTACTAACAGGGTCTAGGAAAGGAAATGTTTATCTTGCAGATTGGAAATCATGTCCAAAAGAGACTTGTCTCATTGCCAAGAGCTCAAGTGACCTGACTTGGCTATGGCATAGAAGACTCAATCATCTGAATTTCAAGACCCTCAACAAAATATCAAGACTGAGCCTAGTGGAAGGGATACCAAATGAGGTGTTCAACAAAGATCACATCTGCAAAGCTTGCCAAGAAGGGAAGCAAATAAAAGCCTCATTCAAAAGTAAAACTACTCCCTCCACTGATAGGGTACTTCAACTGCTACACATGGACCTCTTTGGACCTGTCACACCAGCCAACATCAATGGAAACAAATATACACTTGTGGTAGTTGATGACATCTCAAGATACACATGGGTGATCTTCATGTCCAGCAAGAAGGATACTCAACTCAGGCTACCTGAGCTACTTAGGAAGATTTCAAATGAAAAGGGTCTATATATTATCAAGATAAGGTCTGATAAAGGTACTGAGTTCATAAATTCCATTATAACTGATTTTTGCAATAAGTCAGGCATATCCCATGAGACATCAGCTGCAAGAACTCCTCAACAAAATGGGATAGGTGAAAGGAGAAACAGGACACTTAAGGAGGCTGCCAGAACCATGCTTGCTGATGCACAAATCCCCAAAAGGTTATGGGCTAAAGCCATACATACAACCTGTTACACTCAAAATAGATCCATGCTCACCAAAACCCCCTATGAGCTATGGAATGGCAGGAAACCTCAGGTATCCTACTTACATATTTTTTGTTGTAAGTGTTTCATTCACAACAATGGGAAAAGACAATTGAAAACCTTTGATAGCAAAGCTGATGAAGGAATTTTCCTTGGATATTCCCAAGTCAGCAGAGCCTTCAAGGTATATAACCTTAAAACCCTTGTGGTGGAAGAAACACCCCATGTTGTTTTTTATGAATCTACTCTTGAGTCCAGGAAAGATCAGGCCACTAAAGAAGACACTGATAAGATGACTAACCTGACCTTGGACAAATCTACTTATAAGAAAGTGGATACCTACATTCCAACATGGGAAACCTAGAGTCAGAAGGCTGCACACAGAGGACAAACCAGCCTAAGGAAATCAACACTGATGAAAATGAGCTGAATGACTCAATCCCAGCTCCTCAGGTAACATTTGTCAATGAAGAAGCTGGCCATGCTGAGACAGATACTGAGCATAACATTCAGGGGGAAGCCAGACTAGACTGTGTTGATAACCTTGAAACAACCCTGAATAATGACTCAGGACTCCTTCCCTCTGCCTTATCCCCTGATTTACTTAGAATTGCCCAATCTAGTGACTCAATCCCAGATGAAGAGGTATCCCCTGTGGATAACTCCACTGAGAGAGGACAATCCAAAAGAAGCTGGTTGATTGATCATCCAATCAGTCAGATTCTTGGAGATCCTAACCTTGGAGTCAAGACTAGAAGTTTTCATGGAGAAAATGCTCTCTTTTGTTGTTTTCTTTCAGCACAGGAACCCAATACCATTGAAGAAGCATTAAAGGATCCAAACTGGATCATTTCCATGGAAGAAGAACTCAACCAGTTCACAAGGAACCAAGTGTGGGAGCTTGTCAAAAGACCCAAGCATGCAAACATCATTGGAACCAAGTGGGTCTTCAAAAAGAAAAAAAGATGAGAATGATGTAATAGTCAGAAACAAAGAAATACTGGTGGCCAAAGGATACTCTCAAGTTGAAGGATTTGATTATGATGAAACCTTTGCACCAGTAGCCAGATTAGAGGCAATCAGGTTATTTCTTGCCTATGCTGCCCACAAGAAGTTCAAGGTCTATCAAATGGATGTCAAGAGTGCATTCCTCAATGGGGTTCTTAATGAAGAAGTCTGTGTGGAGCGACCCCCTAGCTTTGAGGAAGGCAACAAAGTATACAAGTTAAGAAAAGCCCTATATGGCCTGAAACAAGCCCCAAGAGCCTGGTATGACACATTGTCACAGTTCCTCTTGGAGCATGGTTTCACTAAGGGGAGTGTTGACATAACACTCTTCAGAATCACACATGGAGAGGACATACTCTTGGTCCAAATCTATGTGGATGATATCATATTTGGCTCACAGAATGAAGACCTATGTACAAGGTCTCACATCTCATGAAAGGAAAATTTGAGATGTCCATGATGGGAGAGATGAATTTCTTCCTAGGACTGCAAGTCAGACAGTCCCTAAAGGAATATTCATCAATCAGGCTAAGTACACAAAGGAGCTGATACAGAAATTTGGTTGCAGCTCAAGCAAGGTAGTCAGGGTACCTATGAATACAAACACAAAGCTTGAACCTGATGAAGAATGAGAAGCTGTGGATCAGACCACTTATAGAGGAATCATTGGATCTCTTCTTTACCTTAATGCAAGCAGGCCTGACATCACTTATGCAGTAGGAATCTGTGCTAGATATCAGGTGAGTCCCAAGAAAAATCACCAGGAAGCCACAAAGAAGATTCTAAGATATCTCAAGGGTACTATCAACATGAGACTTTGGTACCCCTCTGATGATAACTTTGAATTAACAGGCTACTCTGATGCTGACTATGGAGGATGCAAAATTGATAGGAAGTCAACCACTGGGACATGTCAATTTCTTGGAAACAAATTGATATCCTGGTTCTCAAAGAAACAGAGTTCAGTAACAACAAGCACCACTGAAGCTGAATACATGGGTGCTGGGAGTTGCTGTGCTCAAATTCGTTGGATAAGGCAACAACTGACTGATTACAACATACAGGCCATTGAAGTACCTATCTTCTATGATAACAATAGTGCTATTGCAATATCATAGAACCCAGTACTCCACACAAGATGCAAGCATGTGGATATTAGGCATCACTTCATCAGAGATCATGTGGAGAAGAAGGATGTATGCCTTGTTAAAATTCACACTGACAAGCAAAGGGCAGACATACTCACAAAACCTCTAGCAGAAGCAAGGTTTCATGAGTTATCAGTGGAGTTGGGTCTACTTGATCCTGAGTCAAGAAACTGATCAAGCTACCTAACTCAGAATGAATCACAATGGATTCACAGGTCATTAATTAAGGGGGAATAATCAAGAAACAACAGTAGACTCAACTTATAAAGTCCACTGATGTCTTCTGCGCATCAGAAGAATCTACTACCCTGAACTCAACTGGACTGGGCAAAAGTCCACTGAGTACTCCACTGAGATAAATTCTGACTGACGGTTACTTTATTGGTAACTGTGCCTGCGGCGCAGTTAATGCGATAGTAAGTGTGCAGTAAAATCTCGGGAGATGATTTCGAGCAGTTATCTCTCATGAAAAGCCTCACTTTTAACCATCATCCTTTTCAATCTCAACCATTGATCTAAAACCAACCCACTTTCCATATTTAGTAATAATTACAAATTACTTGGGAAGTTAAAACACTTTATCTTCCAAATTATTGCCTCATTCTCAACCGTAGATCAGATCTCTCTTGATTTAATCCCCACCCTTGATCTACAAAATAAATACCTTCCACACTTAGCAGTTTTTACACACGATTTCATTACTATCAACCCTACTCATACTCTCAACCCTTACCACTCTTAACCCTCATCAGTAAATCATTCTCCTTCTGATACAATGGCCAAAATCTACATAGACTACAAGGAGATTTCTCACAACAAGAACTTTTGGTATGAACCAATAGTCTGCTTTAATCACCCCAAAGTTCTTTCAAACCCCAACCTATACCACATTAGAAGAGCCTTTGATTTTGTCAGAAATGTTGGGCTCTATAGATTCCTATCCAAAGGTCCAGAGAAGTGTTATGACAGACAGATGTTGGAATTCTTTGTGGATATGGAGAAAAGCATCACATCCATTAGGTCTGCAGTAATGGTGGAGAAGAGTGAACAAAGAGCTGACAAGAAGAGTGAGGAAGTTATTATGCCAGTGATGAAGAGGCACAAGTTTCCATTGAGGCAGGAGGACTTGCATGACATTCTTGGGTTGCCAAATGAGAGTTTGGATCCAGGGACTTATATGCTTGGAGAGGAAGAAAGATTTCTGGACACAATCACAAAGAAGAAGGAGCAGTATGTGACAACCTTGAACAAGAAACTCCTCAGGCCTGAGTTTGAAGTCTTGGCTGAGATTGTTGGGAAATGCATCCTAGCAAATTAGGGCAGTATTGAGCAAGTAATCAAGATAAAGTTCAGGCTAATGGCAGCCATTGTCAACACCACTGACAGAGTGAAGTTCAACTGGCATCAGTTCTTCATCTCCAATCTCAGGGAGGAGAGGAGCAAGCTGAAAGTTATCAAGGGAAGAATGGTGGTAGAGCACAAGTTGTGCTATGCCTCAAAAGTGTCTCTTATCATTGAGGCACTTAACTTGAAGTACACATTTCCTGATACCAGATCTTGGAACAAGACCAAGATTCTTTTCAATTCTGAAAAGCTCTTGGAGAAGATGAAGGTTGAAGCCCCATCCAGAGAAGGGAGGCAAGAGTAGGCCACTGTCCCTGAAGATTCAGGAGAGGACAACCCTCTAGTGAACATTAAGAAGAGGGCTTTGAAGCCCAGTGAAAAGATGAAGTCTCATAAGAGGAGTTGGAGAAAAAGAAGAGGAGACTGGTAAAGAAAGTTTTTATTGAGAGCCGGGCCATCAGCAGCAGCTCTGAGACCTCCACTACCCACTCATCTACTGAGAAATCTGCTGAAGAAAAAAAGGAAAGATTGAAATCACCTATCCACCTTCTAGCCTCAACTGCCCTGAAGGGGATAGAGGAAGGTCAGGAGGGTGAGGAAACTGAAGGAGATGAGGAGGAGGAGGAAACTTTAGAGGAATCTGATAAGGAGTGTACAGAGGAGACAGAAGAAAGAGAGGGAGGTCATGAAGCCTCAGAGGACTCTCAAAAGTCCACTGAGGTAGCCAAATTCACAACCACTGAACCCACAACACAAGAAAACCCCACCGAAGGCTCTCAACAGCCTGAAAGTGAAGCTAAAGAACAACCCACTGTCCCACAGGCTAGTGACACTTTGCCACAGCTTGAAGTAGCTGATGAGGAGGAGGTCCAATACACCTACTTGGACTCTCTGAAGGAGGAGACTAGTTATGAGATTGAGCAGTTATACCCTGCCTTAAACTCCCATCCAACCCTCAAAGAGATGTTTGAGAGGGTCAGGCTACTAGTCAAGCTGAAGGATGCCTAGCTATATGAACTTTTGGAGGCTGTGAAGGGACAAGGAGAAAGTTACTGGAGAAAAGAAGAGAGGGAAATACTTGAGTTTGCTCAAGTAAGGAAGGTCAGTGTGCTGTTGGCAGAATGGGAGTTTGGCAAGCTGGTTGCCAAGAAATTAGATGATGCAATACTGATAGAGGGGCCTAAGGGCAAGTCTACTGATGACCAAGGTAAGGATGGGGACAATGAAGGAGCCAACCCTACTGAGGAGGGTCAGGCTGGTGCAAGTCAGGAGATGACCCAGGCTAGTGGGGGTCAGGACACTGGAAATCAGGCCACTAAAGATCGACCTGAGTCACAAGGGACTCAGAAAGAAATAGTGCCCTCTCCTGATGAAACACCAGTTGCTCAGATTGAAGGTGTTATTCAGGCTGTTGTTCAGGCTGCTGTGGAGCCTAAGTCTGAGGGAAAGGAGCTGGCAAGCCTGACTGGAAAAATAGAGAATCTTAAGATCATGATGGAGGAACAGTCTATTGAGGCTACTGTACTGGATGAACATCTGGATCAGGTACAGGATTCAAACTTGACACTCATTACTAACCTGTCAAGCAATGTGGACAGGATGGAGATGCACCTTTCAAAGGAACTCAATGACCTGAAGGCCAGTGTAGAGCAGGAGAAGCAGGCTCATACACAGGCCATTGTGGCAATCAAGCAAGAAAATTTGGAGGAAAGGGAAAGATTGATGCAGGCTACCATCACAGCTATGGCAGAAGGTCTAATGGAGAAAATGAATGAATACATCACAAGAAGTGAGGAGGCCCTAAAAGCAGAAATAGAGACTCAGGTGAGGCAGTCACTTTCAGTACTTCCCACTCAGGCGGCCACTAATCTGATCATAGAGGAGAAACTGAGGTCATTTACTGACTTTGGAGTGGATGCTGCCTTGCACCTGAGGGCTCTTAATGAAGAAACAGAACACTGCCTTACTCATCTGAGAGTAGTGGAACAAGATACTGCCAAACATTATGTTGCTCTTGCTGAACTCTCCACTAGAGTTAGCAAGAAGGGGGAAGAAGGACAGGTCAGGCCACTAGGTGGGCCATCAGTGGGCAAGAGGCCTGATCCTGAGAAGGTTGTGGCAGATGTGAGGCAGGAACTTGACACTCTAGTGAGAGAAGGGGAGCAGGCCACTGCTCATGAGAAGAAGAAAGGAAAAGATGATGCAGGAAGAGGAACTAGGCTGTCTAAAGCCAAAGATTAGATTCTGAGGGAAAAGAGGCAAAGGAGTGGGAGTGTGTCTGGCACTCAGGCTACCAAGAGGAGAAGAGTCATGACTGATCAGGGAGAGGAAGAAGTCAGGGAGCTTGCTGTTGAAAATCCTAACCCCATAGCCTCACTTGCACCTAGTCAGCCAGAAAAGGTGCAGTCCATTGAGGATCTGTTCAGGCCACCTACACTCAGTCCCCTGGCCCAGGCAGTAAGGTCAGGGAAGTCTCTTGATGAACATAACCTGGAGAAAGCTGAAGAAAAGAGACGACTGATGGAGAGTGGCCAACTGATGAAACCACCACCAAGGAAGGCAATGAACTCTTACTGGAGGATGAAGGCCAAAAGGAGCCAGGCTCAGGCTAGTGAGCCCATTGCCAAATTTCCACACATAGATCCTTGGGTTCCAAAAAAGGTCAATGACTCTTGGGAGGAAGCCAAGAGGGAGTTTGTATACTCATTCTATGTGACATGTGAGTTCGAAGGAGTGGAGGCTGATGAAGTCTTTCATCAGAAAATGGTGGAAAACTGGCCTGCTCTATATCCCAGGATCTTGAATGCTTGGGAAGAGCACAGTGGAGGAGAGCAGTTCAAGGCTCCTGGTCCCATTCTCTTCATGCCTCCAATAGATTCCAGTGAGGAGGTAAAGATGCAAGAAATCCTGAGTGAATGGCTGGTGGTCTGTGAGCAGCTCGGTTTGAAGGGGCACAACAAGGAAGTGATAGAAAGGAAGATGGAACTGAAGAAAAGGGTTTTTGCCCAGTATGGACTGGAACCAGCTTTTGGGAGCCTGTAAGGCGAAGTGCACTGAGGAAAGAAGCAGTTGAAGTTGTTGTCTTTAATTTTTGTTTACCTCTTTGGGACAGGATAGTACTTTGGTTACAGTATGAAATTTGTAAACTGCAATCAATTCTTATGTTAATGAAAATTTCTATCCTTTTTTAGCCCAAGATAAGATCTCATTATCTATTAGGCCTATGCACTATACTATAAACTGCCTAACTAACCTGCAGGAACTTATTCAGAGGGAACTTCTGAAAATTAAAATTTTGCTAAGTAAAAGTCTTCTGATAAAAGTTAGACAGACTGGGTCTTTGTTCTTATCAAAAAGGGGGAAATTGTTGGGAAATGTCTTATAAAATGTTTTGATAAAATCCCAAAGATCCCCTGATGTATTAATGCATCTCTAAGACTTAGATATCTAGCCCAAAGTGTTAGGAGACTATGATAAAAACTTAGAATATAAGTTAAATATGAAACAAGCTACTAATGTTAAAACTAGTCTGATGTGATTAAACTAGTCTGATGTATCTTAGACTAGCATGATGAAGGATTAGGAGATACACCCACTGACTGAAGAATGCACCTCAGAAGACTAAGTCCAATTGGCCTGAAAGGACTCCCCTGAAGACAAGTAACCTGATACAATAAATGCTCTTCAGCATTTATGAAGGAAGCTACCAACAGATAAATGAAGTGTTTAATGCAACAAAAAGAATGTTCCTAGTCACCTGATGAAAAGACAGAGGACTTCAATGCAACCGTTAGGACTGGACTGAGGAACAATTAATTCAGACCAATGAGAAGCTGCCACCTATGTACGGACCTGACACAAAAGACTGGCCTGTCAGTACCAAGTTCAAAAGCAACCAACTACCTAGGATGACACAGTTTTCAAAGGCGATTGCATTAACTCTAATCACACATTTAATGAGCTATCAACCATTAATGCTTAAGAGTTGACCATCCAAAATCTGAAGAAGATATTGAAGAACGTTGGACTGCCACATTTTCACAGATTTGACCATCCAAAATCTGAAGAAAATCTTGAAGAACGTTGGAACACCAAAATAGCTTAAATTTGAAACTATCTCTCCAACGGATAGTTCTTCAAATTTAAGTCTATAAATACAAGAGTTGAAAAAGAAGCTAAGCACGGGAAACTAACAAGCTCAACTGATAATTTGAAAGCTCTCCAAAGTACATCATACTCTCTAGCACTCGAAATCACACTAGTTTCCCAAGTGCTCACATAGTTTAGAGCTCAACCTCGTATTTAGGCTTACACTGTAATATTCTTAGAAGTCTACTGAGATAACCCAATCTAGATACTGCTCATCATTGTAAAGGGTTATCTCAACCTTAGTTGGAGAACTCAAGCACTTAAACTGAGATAGGTTCAAGGCTGTGAGTTGAGAGAAAGTAAGCTGAGGAGTGTCTCAGTCTGAAATCTGAGAGGACTAGGACTCAGTGAAAATTCTAGAGATCAAGAGGAGCTATTCTTGATCAGTGCACCTTGGCACTCTAAAACAAGGAATTCCTGTGGTTAAGGAATTCTCCTGTTAAATCAGGAAAAGTGGATGTAGGAGAGTTTAACTCTATAAATCCATGTGTCTTGTGTGCTTTTGTGTGAGTTAACAACTTCAAGTATTTAAGAAATAATCCGCTGCACAACTAAAACTTTGATCAAATCACAGGCCACTTATCAGGCGACCTATAAGTCCACTGATAATTTAATAGGTAGCCAGTGCTTTTAAGAGTTTTCTGAAAAACTGATATTTGAAAAATCTGTATTTACAGGTGTATTCCCCCCCCCCCCCATACACCTGTCTTTGTCTATTTGGGACCAACAAACACCAACTTAGATTATTGTTTGGAAAGATTCAAAGACTGAATTAGCCACAATTACAACACGATTAACAAATTCTTCCAACAATTCAAACATCAAAATCTTAATTAAATAGATTTGTAATTGTAGTAATTAAATATTGGATTTATTACATTCAAGTGATTAAATTATACTCATAACTCACCTGGCCACCGGATTTCTCACTTCAGTGAGTGACCCGGGTTCGATTTCCTCTGGAAACGAATTAGAAGGGAGATATAAGGTTGACTTGGAGATATTCTTGGAGTGTTTGGAGACTTGGTGAACTAACTTCTAACAACTGACAACTAACATTTGCCGATAAAAAAACTCATAACTCAAACTAGTACATATAACAAAAATAATTTCATCCAATTGAAGATTCCTTATAAATGGGTACATATTTTTCTATATTTTTACTATAATACCCTTCTGTATTTATCAACACCAACTACCGTCCTTTTTGTGTTGGGTCAATATCTCACATAAATTCTTTACCCAAAATGGAGCTTACATTTCTGGCTTCCGATTTGTATCATTTCCAGAGAGCCCATTAAATTTCTCTCTCTCGTTTCTCTATCACAAACCCACCTCCACATTTAATTTGAACTCATTATTCTATTAAACCCACCCACAACCGACCCACCCCCGTAGAAAAGGAACGTCGACGTTGCGAAGGCGGCGATGGGAGACCGACTATGTGAAGGAGGTAACGGGAGATCGTTTGTGCGAAGAATCAATCTGCAGCGAGTGTTATGGACGATGAATCAATTTGCAGCGACGAAACAGAATAGAGCCATGGGCAATTTGCCTTGAATTTCGCAGTGCTCCTAGATTGGAGGCCGTCGACGGGAGTTTTCTCAGTTGGGGGTCATCGACGAGGGGAGGGTCGATTAGGGTTTCTAATCTAAATAGAGTGTGGGCGATGGGGGTGCCAGAGTAGATTTTGGGGCTTCCGTCAGCGTTTTCTTTGATTTGGGGCTTGCGGCGACGGAGAATGGTAGGTGAAGGCGACAGAAAACATGGGAGGTTTGGTCCAATAATTTTAGCATCTTATCTCAAAGGACTTCTGAGTTC
>JAPKLY010000145.1:138011-163561 GCA_026898435.1 Prunella vulgaris | reverse complement strand
ATTATATATGTATAATTAAATATATAAAAATTAGACTATTAATTAACATATTCATTAAATTATTAGATTAAATATGTGCATAAAGTCATGAGCAAAAATTGTACAAATTAGAGTTTATTAATTTTTATTATTATTTTAATTTCAATGAACAATATATGTGTGATTTTAAATATTTAGATTTAATAAGTTGAAACTTGAAGTGGATTATTTTGCATATTTATTGTTGTTTGAATTATGCATATGCATATTGAAGTTATATTTTAAAATTTATTATATTTTGTGTAAAGTGTTTGATATGTATGATAAAAAAAAATAAAAAAAAAATAGGCGGGTAGGCGGGTCGGGACGGGTAAAACCCACCGGGTTCGTGGGACGGGGCGGGGCGGGTCCAACTCATAATTAAGGCGGGGCGGGGCGGGTCTCGGGTCCTAAAAATTCTTGGCGGAGCGGGTCCTGGGACAGGCCAAACCCATCCCAGACCCGCCCCGTTGTCATCCCTAGAGTTAATGAATAGAGAAAATTTAAAATATAAGATTTTGGTTGATTTTATAACTTCGTCTTTATATAGTATAAAAATAAAGATATGTATCATGTGAAGTTAAATTTTTGTCTTATGATGAATTTATTATAAAAAATTACAAAATCCATTAGTTTAATATATATTACATGATCAAAATAACATATATAAAATTATTTGATAATTGAAATTTATCGATTCTTAAATAATTTTCTTAATTGTTCTACTTTTCATTTGTGATTGCAGTAATCTAAATTATAGAGGTGGCTCTACCGAAAAATGTTGTGCTCTTACATATTATTAGAGCTTGCAAATGGGTCGACCTGGTCCAGTGATTCGGAACAGCTATATTAAACAAAGCGGTTAAAAACTGCTATAATATTTCAGCGGTTAAAAACCGCTATCATGCTCAATTTAGGGCAAAGATGGGATTTCCCTCTTTCTTCCTCTTTCTGGTACCTCATTGTGTCTTTTCTTTCTTCAGGTTCCTTGTCTTCAACTGGAGAAAATCTTGGCTTGTAACCTCTTCTTTCTTTGTTGTCTTAGTACTACTTCTTGTACTTTCCAAATCTGGAGTTCAGTCTTTCAAATCTCCTGGGAAGCAGGGTCATTTCTTCCTTTATTTCAGCTTTGCTTTGGGATTTACATGACTTTGATATCTTCTTTGCTTTGGAAGGTTCAGTATAAGTGCTGCTTACTTTGAAGGCACCCTTCTCAGATGAGGTAGGTTCGATGTTTCTTTTCCTGTTAAGATCAAATTCATAGGCCTCAACTGAGAGAACACATGTTGCATAGACATGTTAGATAAACCTTTGGTATTTTGTATTATGACAGAGTAAACATCCCATCTGGGAGTGTCCTATAAGAATCTTGAGTGCCACTTCCGTCTTGGTATACACCTTTCCAAGAGAGTTAATCTCATTCATGATATCAGTAAATCTACCATCAAGTTGATCAATGGTCTAATTTGGTTCCATGGAAAACTGCTCATATTTTTGAACAACTACAGAGAGCTTGTTCTCCTTGATGTCAGTGTCCTCACAAATGAGAGACAATGTGTCACATATCTCTTTTGTAGTGGTATAGTGAACAACTCTTCCCATAACAGAGTCAGGAATTATTGTATACAGAATATTCATGGCAATGAAATTGAGACTGTGTCTCTTTCTTTCATCAGCAGTGAAGTCATCTTCATCCTTAGGTTGCTCATCTCTAGGATCAGCTAATGTAGCAGTCGAGTTCCTAGTATTAGCAATCATAAAGACAAAGGGACCTCTAGTGATAACTCTAAGCATTTCATCATGAACACAGGCTAGGTGAACCCTCATTTTGATTTTCCAGAAATCATTAGCCTCTGCTGAAAACTGGGGCAGCTTATGATGAGACATATGGTTAAGAGGATTGACTCTCATGTTTGATTCAGAGCTTCCCACTACATTGGTTGTAACTCCTATAGGTGCATTGCTAGTGTTGATGGATTCTTCTACATGAGTAGACATCTTGACATGGTGGTTAGTGAGATTAGTTCAGTTGACCACATTAATGACACAAAGCAGTGGTTCTTAGAACCCCCTACTCAGATACCACTTGTTGGTCTCAGATAAGGCAAACAGGTGTATAGGGAGAACTTTTGCAAATAACAAACTGAGTGGACTAAATAACTGACACAGATAGCATGTATAACTTCAACATGGGACTTAAAGAGTTCAAAGAGAGGGTCGCAACAGAAAAAGAATCGAGTCAATCGAAGCTCTAGAACTCAAGATAGAAGGAAACGAGGAAATTTAGGATCGATCGAACGAGACCAAGCCAGGTTCGTGCGCCACCAAGCCAGGACTCGCACGACGACCAAGCCGGGTTCGTGCGATGAATCTCTGGTTCGTTCATCGAAGGGCTGAACGAATGGCTTGTACGAATGCATTCGTGTGGCCATCTGTATACGATCGTGCGAGGGTCCGTTTTGGCACACTTTTGAGGGCTGTTTCGTCTTTTCGCGCGTTTAATGAAGGGCATTTTGGACTAAACATTGTGGACACTATAAATACCTCAAGGATCAGATTCTCAAGGCATCTTAGTCATAATCTTCATAATTCCAAGTTCTTAGATTAGTTTAGAGAGAGAAGAAGGTAGTTACTAGTTGGGTTTATAAGATTTCTTCTTACAATTTCATCGATAACTTTTGATCTACCGTTCGGATCATCGATCCATTTGTTCCTGCATTCTCATCTCAGCTAGGGCTACGTTTCTACCGATTGAATTTCATTTTCTATTGTCAGATCATTTTCTAGCATTTTAAGGTAATTAGTATCTTTCCCAATTTTATTGTAATAGGTAAGATTTTGTATTCTCAATTCAATTTCAGTATGATGATGATTGTAGTTAATTCAATTGTTCAATTGCTTTCCCAATTAGCCATGGGCTAATACCTTTGTGTGTTAGTGTATGATTCCTATGGAGTAATGTGGTGTTAATGTTGATCCTTTGAATGCTATGAGATGTTGTGTGATCAATTCTCTAAATTGATGGTTTGTATGAATGCTTAGCATGTATAATTGATTAATTGGGCCATTAGGGGATTAACTTCATATGAGAATTAGGCTATTTTCCTAAATCTTCTTGTTATTAGGCCAAAGCATGCTAGGTGTTTGATAAAATTCCTAAGATAATGAGAATTATCCTTAGTGAATAGAAAGAACAATAGGGGGGCTCTAATGTGTATCTAGGGAGACCTTTTCATGTTAGAGAGGCTTGCCAATTGATTGTACAATAGCTCATTGCATGATTAAGTGATACAACACCATGTGAAACATAGGATAGTACACTAACACATACTCTCACAACTTGCTCACTTTGCATTAAAGTGATAGGTAGTTTACTTTCTTGACAAGCTAGTAGACATAGATACCATTCCCACTTTTATTGCTTTGTTTGAGTATCGAAATTGGACAACAACCATACCATTCAATCTCCCATCTCCCTGTGTTCGATAAATAAACTTGGTCATCTTGCCACGGCGATAACGATCACGTACACTTGCGTGTATACACCATTTTGGGCAAATAAGTTTTTGCCTCCGTTGCCGGGGAGACGGCTAGTTTGTTTTGGTTGTTTGTTGTTTCCTTTATTTTTGAATTTTTGATACTATATTGTGAGAGTTTTGATACTTGTTTCTTTGTAGGTACATGCAAACAAGGAGTCAAGGGGGAGACCTATTACCCTTTGATTTAGACCTTGAAACGAGCCTACAAAGGAGAAGAAGAGAAACTAGATTGAATCAAGAAAACATGGAGAACAACATGAATGAAGCTAGAGATGAAATGAGAGAAGAAGAACCATTGAGACAACAAGTGCATCATGGTGATGAGCACTTGGCTCAAAGAGAGGTTCCTCAACCCCAACCACAACCTATGCCACATCCATATCAACCTTATCTACCACAAAACCAACCACTACACCACTATCCATCTCAATATCCTAACTATCCCAATTATCCTATAAATCAACCTTACTACCCACCACCACCTCATAACTACCCATATTACCCATATCCACCACCACCACCACAAAATCCTAGACCAAAAATTGTCCACCCACCCCAAAACATAAACAATGAACCATTACATCGTGATTACTTTGAGCCAAGGGTGAATGAACACTATGATGGTATTGAAAGGCCACCGATTAATGCGGAGAAATTGAAGTTAAACACTAATCTCTTGAAGTTGTTGAAAGAATCTTCTTTCGAGGGATCAAGTGATAGAGAAGATCCAAATGCTCATCTCAATAACTTCATGGAAATCTGTGATACAATCAAGTATAAGGGGATGTCGGATAATGAGAAGAAGCTTCATTTCTTCACCTTCACCTTGAAGGGTCGAGCCAAAATTTGGATACAATCGATGAACCCTAAAGTTGCGACGTGGGAGAAGTTGAGCTCTCAATTCCTAAAGAAATTCTACCCTCCCTAAAAAATGCTCAAGGCAAGGGAAGAGATAAAGAATTTCCGACAAAAGGCGAGAGAGACTATATCTAGTGCTTGAGAGAGGTATCAAGCTTTGCTCTTGGCTTGTCCTCAACATGGTTTGAGAGAGAAAGATATACTTTTGACGTTTACTATTGGATTACATGAAGGAGATAAAAATTACTTGAATTATTGTGCCGGGGGGTCAGTTTGGATGAGAACGGTTCGGCAAGTGAATGAGATCATCAAAAACATCACAACCAATGATGCTTTTTAAAGGGAAGCCTATATTGGAACGGGTGACCGAGTTTCTCTACTTGAGGAAAATATGAAGAATATGATGCTCATGGTCTATGGAGGACAAAATCGAAACCAAGCCCCTACTCCGATGCAAGTAAGTGTAGTCGAAAGTGTTCCTACTCCTACATCTTCTACCCAAGAGGAGGTGAGTTATATGGGGCGAACCCAATACAATAACTCATTTCCTAGCAATCAAAGGCCCTATATTGCTCCGCCATTTAGACAACAAGGAGGTATTTATCCTAATCAAAGCAATCCGTCCTACAACCATAATCGGAGGCACGAAAATTTTTCATACGCAAATCCCAAGGGAGCAATCCAATTGCCACCCGGGATTGATCCGGGGTCAAAGCCACCGAATAATGAGGGTAGGGGAAGCATGGATGACACTTTGGCACTAATCTTTAAAAATATGGAGGACATGGGAGTGGAAATTGGAAGGCTAAATAATGAGATGAATAAAAAGTTTGATGATTTGTACAATTCGCAAGGAAGTCAAATCAAAAGCCTTGAATTCCAAATGGGCCAACTTGCTACCACAATGAGTCCACATGTCAACAAGGGTAAGTTTCCTTCAACTACCGAACCTAATCCGAGAGAGCATATTAATGCTATTGCTACTTGTGTTGAGTTGAAAGGTGAGGTGTTGAAAAGTAATGCTATTGAGAATTTCCATGATGAGTTGGTGGAGGAAGCTATGTGTAGCAAGGGGGTAGAGTATTTTGTGAAGGGTGATGAGAGAAGAATGGGGGTAGTTAAGAGAATGGAGAAAAAGGATAGGAAAGTTGAGGGGGTAGGAAATATAGGGGGTGTGGAAAGAAAGGTGGAAGAAGGGAAAGTGGAAAAGGATGTGAAGGTGGAAATTTCGAAAGGGTTGAAAGATAAGCTCGATGATAGATTTAAGAAGTTCTTTGAAGTTTTCAAGAAGTTGTATTCAAAGATGTCTTTTCATGAAGCTATTGAGGAAATGCCAAATTATACAAGGTTCTTGAGGGATGCTATGGTAAGGAAGATGAAATCCAATGAACCGGAAATGGTCAAGCTTACTCATGAGAGTAGTGAGTTGATACGAAAACATCTACCTCAAAAGCTTAGAGATCCGGGGAGTTTCATTTTAAGTTGCCACATCAAAGGGAGTAAGAAGATGAAGGTCTTGTATGATTTGGGTGCAAGCGTAAATATGATGTCACTCTCTATTGCCAAAAGGTTGGGTTTGCATGACTTGAAGCCAACTACAATGGATGTGCAATTGGCCGATAGTTCTAAAGTGAGACCTAGTGGGGTGATAGAGGATGTGGTCGTTCATGTGGGTAAGTTCATTTATCCCGTTGACTTTGTTATGCTAGATATTGAGGAAGATGTTGAGAGTCCTATCATTTTTGGGAGACCTTTTCTTGCTACGTCGGATGCCCTGATTAATATTAAGCGAGGAGAGGTTACTCTTGGAATGAATGGTGAGAAAGCCACTTTTTCGATCCATGATAATTCCAAGAGTTTCCCAAAGAAGATTGGAGGAGAATTGAACAAAGTCATACTAGATGGGATGGTAAGTGATGAAAAGGTAAAGGTTAACATTCTTGATTTTAAGAGTGAGCTTAGTGTTGATAATCCTTTTGAAAAGAGAAAAAAGGTGAATATAGAAGAAAATAAAAGGGTGAAGAAAGTGTCGAAAGGAAGAAATTTTTGGAGAAGGAAATTGAGTGAGGTAAGTCACTCAACCCTCATTGATTTTGATGTCACTTGAGCTTCATTGCGTCCAGCTAGGGGACGTTAAATCCAAGCGCTAGATGGGAGGCAACCCATCCGTATCCTTTATTAGTTAGATTTTTGTTTTTTTTTCATGATTTTGGATTAGAAAGTAAATTGTGCTATTTTCACTCTTGATTTTTTTTACTTGAGCTTAATTGATAGTTTGGGGGACTTTATTTTGAAATGGTAGGATTGTTATTGGATAGTGTTGTGCTTGCTATACTTGAATTAATGTTTAATTTCTTAGCTTATGTCATATTCATCATTCTTTTCCAAACTTTTAGGATTTACAATCCGAAAAAGTTTTGGGGGGTGTGATAATTCTTTATATGGGCTATTTGATATTGATTGATGATGTTTGTTGTGGTTAAAAATGGTTTGAAGTGGTGTAGAAAAATTAATTTCGGAATTTATGGAAAATAGCTGTGACCGAGCTCAGTTGAACTGGCGTCCAAGCTTCCCTGAACAGGCGACCGAGCGATTCGCTACGACTTGGGATTTTAATTCCCGCTCGGTCAGGACACTTGGCCAGCCTTCCGAGCGCCGATGAACAGGCGACCGAGCTCCGGTAAAAGCGTGACCGGGCGCAGCACTAGTGGTGAACAATTTTTACCATTTTTCTTGTTTTGACCACACTTTCTTCCTACACCATTGTACACTAATTTCCACACAAAAACACACATATTTTACACCATATTCTTGCACACACATTCTTCCAACACAAATGAAGATGAGAGAAATATTCTTGGAACTCAAGCTCTACATTTCTTCTCTTGCCCTCCTTCCATAGGTATGTTTTCTATACTCCCTTCATACTCATGCTTGTTACTTGCTTCCTTTTCCTCATGTTAGTTAGTTTGCTTTATTTGGTTTGTTTTGATGATGATGATCTTGGATTTCTTGATGATGTATTGATTATGCTTTGTCTTGAGCATTGCATGATCTTTTCTTCACTCATTGCCAAACTTTTTAGACCCTTGTTCCAAAAAAGTTTGGGGGGGTGTCTTCATTTCGTAAATCTCATTGCAATGCTATGCTTATGTTGATTCTTAGTGTTCCTATGATGTTTTGGATCATATGCTTATTTGATGCCTCGTTGTGCTTGTTGATTATTGCCATGATGTTGCTAGTTGAGAGTAGTGTGGCATGAGATATGCTTATGATTGTGTGGATGATGTAGATAGTGCATAGTTAAGTGTAGTGTATATTGCTTAATTCATTTTTTGTCTATAGTGTAGTTGATTCTTTGATGCTTGATACATGATTGATGTGTACATGTTTGATATGATATGAGTTATGATCACCCATTACCCGAGAGGTTTGAGCCTATTATGCCGTTTCAATCTTGAACGGATGACATTTCGTTGATGTGAGATCCACATGGTGCATTTCCACTCTAGAACTTGATTTGAGTCTTGTTTGAGATCATATTTTGTAATGAGTTGTCAAAAAATGATTTGAGGCCATCTTTGATTTTATATGAGTCACTTAGCCAAATTATCCATGCCATGACATTGACTCCGTAGTTAGCCATTTTGTGCCTTTGGCCTTTTCCTTTGGCAACCTATGATTGTAGCATGATTATCCTTCATTTTGAGCCTTATTTTCCCTATGAATAGTGGAGCTGAAATGAGGGTATGAAGGTTACATGTGCTTTGAAAGCAAGCTTGGTGGATGAGATGGTGAAGAAAAGTGAAAGAAACAAAAGATGAAGATGTAAAAGAAGTGGAGGTTGTGTTGAAGATGAATATGGGAAGAAGAGTTTATGTTCCTAATGTGTTGGTAATGTGATGCAAAAATTGCAAATGAAAGGAAGTGGAAAAATTCTTGAAAGGAAGAAGTGTGAAAAGAAGTGTTATGTGCTTGAAATGGTGTTGCAACTTGGTCACTTGGGAAGAGTTGAGATATTTTAGCTAGGTATCTTGACCTCTTGCTCCACTAGTATGATAGTCACTTCTATCCAAAAATATCCCACCCTTACCAAAGAGCCAACACTACAACCAAATAAAAGTCCTCTTTGATTTGATGATGAGTTACTTGTCAAGTGGTGGAGAATTTGAGACTGTTATCAAGCTTATGGTAATGGATGTACTATGTGTGATGTTGAGAGAACCTCATATACTTGAGAGTTTGAGTGATACACTTCCTAGTGAGGATTTAGACTCATTGAATTGATCTTGTGTGCATTGATGTTTATGTAGATGGTTGATGAGATGACACTACATTGTTAGATTACATGAATTAGGTGATGTATATATGGCATTTGATTGTGTGCTTGATGCTTCATAGATATAATTATTCCCCTATCTTATCGCTTCGTTGCTCGAGGCCGAGCAACAATCTAGTTTGGGGGTGTGATTAGGGTCATAATTGCATCTTTTTGCATCTATTTCTCTATGGTTTTGATGTGCTTATGTTCATATTTGACCCTAAAATTATATACTTTGTGCATTTAACTCTTTTTGGCTAGAAAGTTATGTTTTGTAGTGAAAACGAGCAAAACCGGCAAAAGACAAGTAAGTTCGTAAAAGTTCAGAAATTATGAGTTGATCCAATTGAGGCAAATGATATACCATGTCGAAGAGTTCGAATAAAGGGTCGCAACGGAAAAAGAATCGAGTCAATCGGAGCTCTAGAACTCAAGATATGAAGGAAACGAGGAAGTCTAGGATCGATCGAACGAGACCAAGCCGGGTTCGTACGACGAATCTCTGGTTCGTTCATCGAAGGGCGGAAAGAATGGCTTGCACGAATGCATTCGTGCGGCCACCTGCATGCGATCGTGCGAGGGTCCGTTTTGGCACACTTTCGAGGGCTGTTTCATCTTTTCGCGCGTTTAATGAGGGGCATTTTAGACTAAACATTGTGGGCACTATAAATACCTCAAGGATCAGATTCTCAAGGCATCTTAGTCATAATCTTCATAATTCCAAGTTCTTAGATTAGTTTAGAAAGATAAGAAGGTAGTTACTATTGGGTTTATAATATTTCTCCTTACCATTTCATCGATAACTTTTGATCTACCGTTCGGATCATCGATCCGTTTGTTCCTGCATTCTTGTCTCAGCTAGGGCTAGATTTCTACCGATCGAATTTTGTTTTCTATTGTCGGATTATTTTCTAGCATTTAAAGAAAATTAGTATCTTTCCCAATTTCATTGTAATAGGTAAGATTTTGTATTCTCAATTCAATTTCAGCATGATGATGATTGTAGTTAATTCAATTGTTCAATTGCTTTCCCAATTAGCCATGGGCTAATACTTTTGTGTGTTAGTCTATGATTCCTATGGAGTAATGTGGTGTTAATGTTGATCTTTTGAATGCTATGAGATGTTGTGAGATCAATTCTCTAAATTGATGGTTTGTATAAATGCTTAGCATGTATAATTGATTAATTGGGCCATTAGTAGATTAGCTTCATATGAGAATTGGGCTATTTTCCTAAATCTTCTTGTTATTAGGCCAAAGTATGCTAGGTGTTTGATAAAATTCCTAAGATAATGAGAATTATCCTTAGTGAATAGAAAGAAAAATAGGGGGCTCTAATGTGTATCTAGGGAGACCTTTGCATGTTAGAGAGGCTTGCCAATTGATTGTACAATAGCTCATTGCATGATTAAGTAATACAACCTCATGTGAAACATAGGATAATACACTAATACATACTCTCACAACTTGCTCACTTTGCATCAAAGTGATAGGTAGTTTACTTTCTTGACAAGCTAGTAGACATAGATACCATTCCCACTTTTATTGCTTTGTTTGAGTATCGAAATTGGACAACAACCATACCATTCAATCTCCCATCTCCCTGTGTTTGATAAATAAACTTGGCCATCTTGCCACGAAGATAACAATCACGTGCACTTGCGTGTAGGCACCATTTTGGGCAAACAAACTGCAAGGCAAGGTAACCTATGAGTTGAATAACTATCAATACTAGCCTGTAGGCAGCGGATTAAGGTTTAAAACAGATTTTACACCCTTGAAAATATTTTCACCCTCAACACACACAAAAAGAATAAAGCAGTAAATAACACTTGTTATTTATAGTGGTTCGGAGTTAAATTATCTACTTCCACTTTTCCTGATTCAACATTAGAATTCCTTCACTTGGAATTCATTGATTTAAAGTGTCAATATACATTGATGAAGAACAACAACTTAGTCTTGATTCCTAGGATTAGCCTGAGTCCTAGTTCTCTCCAAATTTCAGACTGAGCACAATCCTCAGCTTACTTTCAGACTACTCTCCACTAAATTTTCCAATTTTTGGCTTTGAGTTAGTTCCAACTAATTTGAGATAGCCCTTTACCGTGAAGAGTACACTATCTCAGTAAGCTTATAAGGATATTACAGTGCAAGCCTAATATACAAAGTAGAACTCTAAGTGAATGAAAACACTTAGGAAACTATAGATTTTTTGAGTGTTTTCTTGAATGCTTTAAGAGTTGAGTGCTTGAGTTCTTGAGAGCTTGAGTGTTTTCCATGTCTCTATTATCTTCAGACTCTATATTTATAGACATGATTTGAGAACTTTCCGTTGGAGAGAAGATTTTCAAATCATGCTATCTTGGTAAACCAATGTTCCTTAAATCTTCATGTAGTCAATCCTAAGCATTAATTAGTAATAAATTATTAAATGCTTGGTTGGAATTAATGCAACGACCTTTGTAGTTTGTGTCATCCTAGATTGTTAGTTTCTTTTGACTTTGGTTCTGTCAGGTCCGTACATAGGTTGTAGCCTCTGATCATTGGCTTAAGTCAAACGACACTCTTTAAGTCCACTGTCACTTCTTCAGGTGACTTGGAACATTTCTTCTGTTACATTTAATTTGTTCTCTAAGTGTTGCACCAACGTCATTAAGTATTTTGGTAACATTTAATGCTTCAGGGGACTCCTTGACAGTAGGGTTGTAACTCCCTTGTGTAGAGGTAAGGCACAACTTAGTTGTACTCAAGCTTCTGTAGGTGAACTTCTCTTATGGCAGGTGAATTTATCAATTGCCCATCAGGTTAGTTGATCTTCACAGGCAAATTCTTCTTGTCTTCAAGTAGCCCGTTGTCTGTTAAACTAGCCTGTTATCTCTTGAACTAGTCTGTTGGCTGTTAAACTATCCTGTTAACTATTTTTAGTCTCCTAACTAGAGGTGGAGGTTACGGCATACTGAAATTTTTTTCGGCATACCATTATCGTACCGAAATTTTTGATATCGAAAAATATCATACCGTTGTCATACCGAAAATTTTGGTATACCGAATTTCGATATACCGAAATTTCGATACCGAAAAAAATCATACCGTTTTCATACCGAAAAATTCGGTATACCGAAATTT
Organism: Prunella vulgaris; assembly: GCA_026898435.1. Taxonomy (NCBI): domain Eukaryota; kingdom Viridiplantae; phylum Streptophyta; class Magnoliopsida; order Lamiales; family Lamiaceae; genus Prunella; species Prunella vulgaris. The sequence goes on along the minus strand of JAPKLY010000145.1, from coordinate 151,696 downwards.
CAGTATGACAACGGTATACCGAAAATTTTGGTATTTTTGGTATACCGAAAATTTCGATTTTTTTGGTATACCGAAATATTTTTGGTATACCGAAATATTTTCAATATGAAATTTTTGGTATATCGCGATATACCGAAATATTTTCGGTATACCAAAATATTTCAATATACCAAAAATATCGCGGTATACCAAATTTTTTATATTTATATACCGTTATCGTATCAAAATTTTCGATACGATAGCATACCGTACCGAAAATTTCGATAAATTTGATATTTTTCGATACAATAAGTGCGGTATACCAATATTTTCGATATTTACTCCACCCCTACTCCTAACAAGTAGGTTGTTTCTCTAGACATTATTACAACTACTTTATATTTATTTTAAGGGGTTAATTTTGGAATTAAATCAAAACACTTCTTTCATACATCTCCCAAAAATTTCCCGTTTTTTGATAATGTCAAAACCTGACTAAATGCTCTCGGTGGACCTCACACTTAGGCATTTTACAAAAGTTTAAAAGAAAGTAAATGTCGTCAGCGGACTGTATACATAGGTATTTTTCTAACAAATTCCTAAGTCAAATTAGACATGCAGGTTGGTGCATGTGATATTTAACCACCAAAAATCTCCTTTGCTTATTTTCTTATGACAAACACTTATATACAAATTTTTATGGATCTAAGATCTGTAGAAATATCCATTTTTAAAAATTTGCGGGTCTAAATCGGGTCGGGTCGAATTTGAGCTTTTTTTTTTTAAATTCGCGCAGCTTGTGATTTTCGCTCCCAGGTATGTTGCAGTTGGGGCAAATGCATGTTACTTTAAGGCAAAACGTGTGTTACAACCAGATTAAATGTTGTTTTCTACACATTTATTGTTGTAGAAGTAAATATTTTGCATGCAATGTAACACGTATATATGTTACATTGTATGTGTAACACATATTTATTCTTAATAAAAATACATTTTATCCTATAGTAACACATATATGCTCATATAATAACACAAATTGAGGAACAAATATGTGTTACAATTAGAGTAGATATGTATTACTGCAAATTTATGTTACAATTAGAGTAAATTTGTGTTACTGCAAATGCGTGTTACATCTAGTGTAAATGTGTGTTACAATTAGAGTAAATGTGTGTTACTGCAAATGAATGTTACAATTAGAGTATATGTGTGTTACTGCAAATGTGTGTTACAATTAGAGTAAATGTGTGTTACTGCAAGATCAAATATGTGTTACTGTATGCACAAACATTTATTTATCCTTAAAAAAAAAAAAATTATATTTTATATAACATATATAATGTATTAAATGATGTATTAAGTACATGAATAACATATTATTAACATAAATCAACAAAAAGAATAAAAAATAAATTAAGTAACACATATTTATACTTGCAAATATACATATTTTCTTTATAGTTACTTGAAAAGTATAAAAAATTAATTTTTTAACAATTAGTAACATAGATTTTGCCTAATTGTAACACGTCTTTGCCCAAATTGTAACATAGCTGAGAGCGAAAAAACATATTATTAACATAAATCAACAAAGAGAAAAAAAAAAATTTAGTAACACATATTTACACTTGCAGAAATACATATTTTCTTTATAGTTACTTGAAAAGTACAAAAAATTAATTTTTTAAGAATTAGTAACACATATTTTGCCTAATTGTAACACGCCTTTGCCCAAATTGTAACATACCTGAGAGCGAAAAAATATATTATTAACATAAATCAACAAAGAGAATAAAAAATAAATTAAGTAACACATATTTATACTTGCAGAAATACATATTTTTTTTTTATAGTTACTTGAAAAGTATAAAAAAATTAATTTTTAAGAATTAGTAACACAGATTTTGCCTAATTGTAACACGTCTTTGCCCAAATTGTAACATACCTGGGAGAGAAAAAACCTGGAACTACAAGTTGTACGAATTTTGAAAAAAAATGTCCAAATTTGACCCGACCCGTTTTAGATCCGCGAATTTTTCAAAAATAGATATTTCTACGGTAGAAATTTGTACACAAGTGTTGCTCTTTTCTTATTAATTAATCAACAAGTTGGAATCAAAATACAAATCAAATAATCATCGATTTATCAGTATAATGTCAAAAGAACATAGACTTATATTTCTATTCATTCTTTAAAAGCACATGATTAATGCGATTGTTAAGCTGGCATATTAATCATAAAATAGTACTCTAACGAAAATCAAAACTAATAAGTGTAAATGAAAGCATATACATATATAAACTTATGTTACTTTTGAAGCGTATCCTTCACACTTCCTCATAGCTACATCCCCTTCAATTCCAATATTTTTGCAGTGGTGGAATGCTCTGTTGGTGCCTGTAGAAATTGCGTGGATCAACTTTGGTTTTGACCCAAACAAGCGGATCAAAATTGTTCTTGAAATATCTGACACCCCAAACGCTTGCTTGAGCAACACTCGTCTTTCCCTCAACGTTGTTGACTCCAATGTCAAGATCTCTATAGTTCTGGTACGCACCCCTTGGGTTCTTTGATAACAAACGGGACTTTTGATACAGAAGATAGTGCCTCAAAGTCATGCCCGCCGCTTCGAGTTCTAATTTCCACATCGTTTTCTTTAGCGCAGAGTATGATAGGTGGGATCTGGTTTTCGCGCTCCGGTGTTATGATAATGTTAGAATTTAAATTTTAAATTTTAATAATTTTTTATTGTATTATTTTTGTCTTTATTCACATTTAATTAATTAAGATTTTGATATTTCTATTTTAATTTATTTGTGCAGGAGAAAAGATTTGACTAAGATTTATTTTTTAAATAGAATATTTTTTGTTAGATATTTTAGAAGGAGTTAGAAGAATATGAGCTTGGTCATTATTCCTATTCTTAAGCTACACGATGAAAACTTGGAGAAGTGGAGAATATTATTTGAAGAGTGGAGAACGTGACATGAACGTGAAATATTTTGTGAGCCTATAAAAGAGTTGATGGGATTATTGATGAAGATACACTTCCAACACACAATCGAGATAGTCGAGATTTTGAGAGAGCAAAATTATACTTGTTTAACTGAGTTTTGATAATAGCTCAGAGAAATTCGTTCTTAGTTCTTCTTTTACAACTCAGTTTATTTTAATGCTCTTAAACTAGATTTCGTTAGTTTCAAAGGACTCATTGTAATTCACGTTCAAATAGTGAATAAGTTTTGTCATGAGGCATTCACAAGTTATTTCATATAACTTGTGAAAATTTATTTGCTGTTGTTTTATTTTTCTGCTGCGTTTTTATCTGACGTTGGACGTGGTGTGATCACATTACACCCAACATCCAGTTTCTGTCTTTTTATTTTAAGTTTTCCATAGCATAGACACTTTCAGATAACTTGGGGCTTAGGCGTAGAGTCTGAGGAGAATCTCAGATTCCAAATGGGAAAGAGCAAGATGGAAGAGAAAGATGGGTTATTCCGGGTGTAAAAAAGGTTGGAGTCGTTACCAAATCTTTTAGAAATGCAATCGAGAAAATCCTCAGGATTATTAGCTGAAGCTGCCGATGAGTAAGAGAATATGAGAAGTAGGAATATAAGTGTAGATAACATTGGAGTCTTCATCATGACTTATATTGTGTGTTTGTAGAAGGAAAGATTTATATGGCTTTTTAGTGGTGCATGGGTGGGAGGGAGGAGTTAGGATTGAATATAAGCTAGTCGGGTGTCCTATCCCCTCCATTTAATATTTTTTCAATTTCCTCTCTTCGGTGTAAATGTTATCATTATAATGGGTATATATGTATAATTAAATTAATTAATAAGGATTAGTCTTGTATGCACCAGTTACACGGTGCAACTCAAGTTCATTTTTTAAAAGTTACGCAAAGTACTACTGAAAAGTTTCACATGTTATTACTGAAAAGTGTATCTTTCGTAGTGTAACTTTTCAGTAATAATTTGTGCAATTTTTCAATAATAAATTGTGTAACTTTTTAAAAATATACTAGAATTGTAGGGTGTAACTGGTGCACAGGAGACATACTCAATTAATAAATATATACTGTTATGGGTGCAAAGAAAGTGAAATTGAGATCAGATGAGCAAGTACTGCTGATTAACTGAACATTATACTGTCAGCTGAGGAAGTCAGCTGATAGGTCTGCTGATGGTTAGTCACCTGATGAGGTCAGCTGAGATCGTTTGAGAAATCTACTGAAAGTCATCTGGAATATCAGCAGGGTCAGCTGAGGAGGTCAGCTGATGGTAGTCAGGATGATGGTCAGTCAGGATGGTATGGTAAGGTCAGCTGGTCAGATCAGGACAAAAGGTCTACTGATGATATCAGCTGAGTACTCAGACTCAGCTGAGGACATATCATATCAGCAGACAAGACAAGACAAGACAAGAAAGGTGCATATTGACTCCGAAGTCAGGAACTAACTCAGGATCAGTTACGAAGCAGTTTAAACTTCCAAATTGGACAACGGGCGATCAGTTTAACAGAATCAAAACTGAAGATCGTTGGGCTTTGACAGTTATTCATTTTCAGTTGCAACTGTAGCATTTTTCTTGTTAGGTGGTTACGATCACTAGCATTAATTAGGGATTCCATACTCCTATATATATACGCACATATGTATAGAGAGATATAGAACGATCATATACTTTGAGAGATAAAATACTTGTAATCTATATCATCTTCCATCGATTAGTGAGAGAGGTGCCCTCATCCGTGGACGTAGATCATTTCTGATCGAACCACGTAAATCTTGGTGTTCTTCAATTTCTTTATTCCAATTTATTTCAAACAATCATTGTTGACTCAACAATTGGCACCGTCTGTGGGAACAAAGAAGATTGTTGGTGAAATCAACTGCTATGGCTTCTACGAAGATGGAGTTTGAGAAATTCACAGGGGCAAATGATTTTGGTTTGTGGAAGGTGAAGATGAAAGCTCTTCTCACACACCATGAATTATCAAATGCTCTGAAATCAGTGGATCAATGGCCATCAGAATCCTCAACAGAACCTGCAAAGAGGCAGGAGATTCTGGACAAGGCTCATAACACAATCATCTTGTGCTTGGGAGATAAACCTCTGAGGGAGGTGTACAAGGAGAAGACTGCCATTGATGTGTGGAATAAGCTGGAACAAGTGTATCAAACAAAATCGGTTACCAATAAGTTGTTCATGAAGCAGAGGCTTCATTCCTTCAAGATGACTGAGGATAGGGATCTTGTTGAACAGCTTGAGGAATTCAATAAAGCAGTGGATGATTTGGAGAATCTTGAAGTCAAGATTGAAGATGAGGATAAAGCCCTGATGTTACTGAATTCTCTACCAAAATCCTTAGAGAATTTCAAGGATGCTCTGTTATTTGGAAGGCAAGAGAAGGTGTCCCCTGATGATATTCAGAATGCATTGAAAACTAAGGCGCTTCAAATGCAATCTGAAAGGAAGAACACAAATCAAGGTGAAGGGCTGAATATCAAATTCAAGAAAGGGAAGAAACCGTTTCAGGGAAAGAAGAAGAAGAATGGTAAAGGCCCTGAATCTGGAAAATTTGTGGAAAGGAGAAAATGTTTCTCATGTCAGAAGGTGGGACATCTCAAGAAGAATTGTCCTGACAAATCCAGAAAGCAAGAAGAGGATCAGAAGGCAGATGTCACAATTGCTTCTCAGGAAGGATATGACAGTGCTGAGGTCTTGGCTGTTACTAATGTCAAGCTGAGTGAAGATTGGGTGTTGGATTCTGGATGCTCATTTCATATGTGTCCCAATGAAAATTTATTCAGGGATCTTAAGAAATTTGATGGTGGATCAGTTCTCTTGGGGAATGATCAGATGTGCAAGGTCAGAGGCTCTGGCTCAATAAAGTTGAGGCTGCATGATGGTGCTGAGAGGATACTACAAGATGTGTGGATTCATATTGATAACCAAGGACAACAACATTGTGATGAAGGGCAAAAAGGTAAATGGCTTGTACATTCTGATGGGTAACTCAGCTGCCGGATTAGTGAATGCAGTTATGGGCAGTTCTGATACTATCTTGTGGCACAAGAGGTTAGGGCACATTGGTGAAAGAGGACTGAATGAACTCTCCAAGCAGAAGGCATTTGGGGATTCAAGAACAATCAAATTGGATTTCTGTGATCACTGTGTGTTGGGAAAATCCAAGAAACACTCATATGCAAAGGGGAAACATCATACTGATGCTCCTCTGGACTATGTTCACTCTGACATCTGGGGGCCATCAAGAACTGAGACTCATGGAGGTGGAAGGTACTTCAAGACTATCATTGATGATTTCAGCAGAAAAGTGTGGGTAATCATCCTGAAGCAGAAGACTGAAGCCTTTGGGAAGTTCAGGGAATGGCTCCTTGAACAAGAGAACAAAAGAGGCAGATCCTTAAAACATCTCAGGACTGACAATGGACTTGAGTATGTGTCAGAAGAATTTGAAAATTTCTGCAAGGAAAGAGGCATAACAAGACACAAGACTGTTCCAGCAAACCCTCAACAGAATGGGCTTGCTGAGAGGATGAACATGACTATTTTGGAGAAGGTCAGGTGCATGCTATCAGATGCTAAACTACCTAAAGTATTCTGGGGAGAGGCAGTTAATACTGCTTGTTATTTGATAAACAAAACTCCCTCATCTGCTATTGAGTTTAAAACCCCAGATGAGCTTTGGTATGGTAGATTGTCAGATTACAATAATCTGAAGGTGTTTGGTTGCTTAGCCTTTGCTCACATAAGGCAAGATAAGCTGGAACCAAGGGCTCTGAGGTGCATCTTCCTGGGATATCCAAAAGGTGTCAAGGGTTATCGATTGTGGTGCCTTGAAGCTGGACACAAGAAGTGCATTATCAGCAGAGATGTGACTTTCAATGAGAAAGTCATGGGATATGGTGCATCTGAAAGTTCTCAGGGTGCTGAGGACAACCCCATAATCAGACATACACCATTTCAGGTGGAGCCTACAACCAGGATTCAGAAAGAAGATCAGGCTCAGGAAAACTCTGATATCAGGAATCCACAAGAAGATCAGCTGAGTGCATCAGCAGACAGTGATTCTAAAGATCAAACTGAAAATTCAGATGAGGAGGGTCAAGATTTGAGAAACTACAGTCTGGCTAGAGATAGACATAGGAGAAGCATTCATCCACCAATCAGGTTTGGACAAGCTGATATGATCTCATATGCCTTATCAGTAGCAGAAGAAGTAGAGTATCAAGAACCTGAAACTTATGCTGATGCAGTGACAAGGAAGGATAAAGATCAGTGGATTTCAGCTATGAAAGAGGAGTTAAATTCACTTGAGAAGAACCACACATGGGTTCTTGTGAATAGAACAAAAGGGCAGAAGGTTGTCAGCTCAAAATGGATATTCAAGAAAAAGTCTGAAATTGGGTCAGATGGACAGGAGCTGACCATATATAAGGCAAGGTTAGTTGCAAGAGGATTTACTCAGAGGGAAGGAATAGACTTCAATGAAGTGTTCTCACCAGTTGTGAAGCACTGCTCAATAAGGATCTTATTGTCTAAGGTGAATCAGGATGGATTGGAATTACAACAGCTGGATGTCAAAACTGCATTCCTACATGGAGAGCTTGAAGAAACCATTTATATGCAGCAGCTTGAAGGGTTCATACTATCAGAAAATGAAGGAAAGGTATGTTTGCTGAAGAAATCTCTGTATGGACTTAAGCAAAGCCCAAGGCAGTGGTATAAGAGGTTTGATAGCTTCATGGTGTCTATAGGATTCATCAGATGCAAGTATGACAGCTGTGTGTACTTGGAAAAGCAAGGCTCAGAGGTACTGACATATCTATTACTTTATGTGGATGATATGTTAATTGCCAGCAAAAGTCTTGGAAGAATTCAGAAACTGAAAGATAAGCTCAGTTCAACTTTTGACATGAAAGACCTTGGAAGTGCTAAGAGAATTCTGGGTATGGATATTATCAGGAACAAGTCAGCTGGAAGGATGTGTTTGACTCAGCAGGATTACATACTGAAAATCTAGAGAAGATTCAATATGCATGAGTCAAGATCGGTCTCTACTCCTCTCGGACAACATTTCAAATTGTCAGCTGATCAATGTCCCAAGAGTGAACAAGATAAGTCTCAAATGAACAAGATACATTATTCAAACGGAGTTGGAAGCATAATGTATGCCATGGTTTGTAGCAGACCTGATATTGCTCATGCAGTGAGCTTGGTCAGCAGGTTTATGGCTAATCCTGGAAAGACACATTGGGAAGCTTTCAAGTAGATAATGAGATATCTGAAAGGTTCAGCACATTTGGGACTACTATTTGAGAGGACTCAGGAGGACAAGCAACCTCTACAAGTTTTTGTAGATTCTGACTATGCTGGAAGCATAGATACAAGAAAGTCTCTGACTGGATATGTGTTTACACTATATGGCACAACCATCAGTTGGAGGGCTGCATTACAGTCAGTGGTAACACTATCAACCACTGAAGCTGAGTACATCGCAGTGACAGAAGCAGTAAAGGAGGCTATGTGGCTTAAGGGCATTATCAGGGAGTTTGGAATCAGGCAAGATGAAGTTACTGTGCAATGTGATAATCAGAGTGCCATTCACTTAGTCAAGCATCAGGTCTTTCATGAAAGATCTAAACATATTGCTGTAAGGCTTCACTTTGTGAGGGATGTGGTGGAAAAGAAGGTGATCACAATACAGAAAGTTTCTACTGATGACAATGCTGCTGATATGCTGACTAAAGTCATACCAAGTTCTAAGTTCAATTACTGTTTGGAGCTGGTTAAGGTACAGTCGTGGGATGTGCCTTAATACTACTGTGATGTGAAGGATAGGTGGAGGCATCTCACTTACTTTGAGGTGGAGAATTGTTATGGGTGCAAAGAAAGTGAAATTGAGATCAGATGAGCAAGTACTGCTGATTAACTGAACATTATACTGTCAGCTGAGGAAGTCAGTTGATAGGTCTGCTGATGGTTAGTCACCTGATGAGGTCAGCTGAGATCGTTTGAGAAATCTACTGAAAGTCATCTGGAATATCAGCAGGGTCAGCTGAGGAGGTCAGCTGATGGTAGTCAGCTGAGGTGGTCAGCTGAGGAGGTCACCTGATGGTAGTCAGGATGATGGTCAGTCAGGATGGTATGGTCAGGTCAGCTGGTCAGATCAGGACAAAAGGTCTACTGATGATATCAGCTGAGTACTCAGACTCAGCTGAGGACATATCATATCAGCAGACAAGACAAGACAAGACAAGAAAGGAGCATACTGACTCTGAAGTCAGGAACTAACTCAGGATCAGTTACGAAGCAGTTTAAACTTCCAAATTGGACAACGGGCGATCAGTTTAACAGAATCAAAACTGAAGATCGTTGGGCTTTGACAGTTATTCATTTTCGGTTGCAACTGTAGCATTTTTCTTGTTAGGTGGTTACGATCACTAGCATTAATTAGGGATTCCATACTCCTATATATATACGCACATATGTATAGAGAGATATAGAACGATCATATACTCTGAGAGATAAAATACTTGTAATCTGTATCATCTTCCATCGATTAGTGAGAGAGGTGCCCTCATCCGTGGACGTAGATCATTTCTGATCGAACCACGTAAATCTTGGTGTTCTTCAATTTCTTTATTCCAATTGATTTCAAACAATCATTGTTGACTCAACATATACATATATGAAACTCATAATAATAGGTGATATTTATACTAAATGGAGGAATAAAAAAAATATTAAATGAAGGTGATCCAAATCGAAGTTAGTCGAGCTCAGGATGCTATAACTCCAACCTCCAATTGTGAGAGGGTTGACTTTGGTGTTAGAATATCGAATATAATTTTATGTTTGTTAGCTAGAGTTCACGAAAGGTTAGCTTCGGTTAAATGACTAAGTCGTGTAATGTGTCATCATCCCCACAAATTCTACAAACATGCCTTTCAACATTCGATTCCTCCGTTTTACATTTAGGGCTCATTTGGTTCGTAAGATAAAAGTATCTATCCGTCGAAAACATGCATATTTTTTACGGATAAATACTTTTATCTTACAAACCAAATGAGCCCTTAATGTTTAATATTCGACATGCCAAACTTTAACACACATGAATCTAGAATTATGATATATCGTGTGTTTGAATTTTTTAAAAATAATTCACATAGTCTCAAACCTATGGTTATGATATTCTATCTAATATAAAAATCTAAACTTATGCATAGATATGAAACTAATAGATTCATATTATTTAATTGGAAATATATAAATATTTATCTTTAGTTGTGTACGGATTTGAGAATAGTGATTGTTGACTATATCTAAATTCCGAGTACGTGATGTAACATAATTATGATGTTTGAATTATTTTATTTTATTTTGAATGATTTACGAATCATATTGATTTTGGGAGGTTTATAGATGCATTTAAATTAAAGGGAATATTTGAATAATTGTTGCAGCGGTCTAATATGTGGATTAGCAAATACGTACTTTAGAAAAAATTAATATTATTCCTTAGAATTCCGCAAGCTACATTTGTGTTTGAGCAACACTCACGTGAAACGTTTCACGTCGTGAAACGGATCCCAGGCAACCCGCGGGTCAAAGACCGGGTCAACCATGAATACTGTCATTTGGATCTGGGGACGACTTCGTCTTCTCCATTTCGGCGATAGGAACTGGGTTTTCTGCAATTCCGGCAACATTGAAGGTTTGTTGTGGTGGAGTGTTTCCCGGCGAGAACAGTCGAGGTGCAGGCTTCGAGGAGCATTGGGCAAGGCAGTGACTTCATCGACGAGACTTTGCAGATTCTGTCGAGGTGAGGTAGGGGAAAATGGCTGGTATTGGTGGCTTGGTGTTATCAAGGTTCGAACTCGGCGTGGCTTTGATGGCGAGAAGATGAGTTGTTCTAATTGATTTCAGCAGTGAGAGTCGTAAAAGGTGGTTGATTGAATGGGGGGTTCAGATATGGCCACGTGATTCCACCTGCAAACTTGGTCAAAGATGATTTGAAAGTGGGGTTATGTGTTACTCAACATATAAGTATATGTTACTAAATGAACATATACATGTTACTATTAATATATGTTACTTTATTAACATATGTATGTTACTATATAAAAGACTTGGTGTTACTAACACATTGGCAAAACATTACAAAAATATGTGTTACTCAATGCATAAATATATGTTACTAAATGAACATATCTATGTTACTATTCACACTGTGTTACTAAATGAACATATACATGTTACTATAAATATATGTTACTTTATTAACATATGTATGTTATTATATAAAAGACTTGATGTTATTTTTAAAAATAGTTAAAAATATGTTACAGAATTTAATATATATGCATAATTAAAAGAACAACGCATTGTAAAACATTACAAAAATATGTGTTACTCAATGTATAAATATATGTTACTAAATGAACATATTTATGTTACTATTAATATATGTTACTTTATTAACATATCTATGTTACTATATAAAAGACTTGGTGTTACTTTTTTAAAATAGTTAAAAATATATTATAGAATTTAATATATATGCATAATTAAAAGAACAACACATTGGAAAAACATTAAAAAAATATGTGTTACTCAATGTATAAATATATGTTACTAAATGAACAAATTTATGTTACTATTCAAATTGTGTTACTAAATGAACATATATATACATGTTACTATTAATGTATGTTACTTTATTAACATATGTATGTTACTATATAAAAGACTTGGTGTTACTTTTTAAAAATAATTAAAAATATGTTACTAAATGAAAATGTAATAGTTGTTTTTTTATAATAACACACATTTTTCTTTTACATTAAATGAAAAAAAATGTTATTTTTACAAAAACAAGTGATATATATGTAAAAAAAAACATTTGGTCCAATTGTAAACACATTTTGCCTTAAAGTAACACGCATTTGCCTAAAAAGTAACATACCTGGGAGCGAAAAAATCTGGAATCATAGTTTGCGAATTTTTTTTTAAAAAAAAGACCAAATCCGACCCGACCCAGTAGGATCCGCGAATTTTTTAAAATTTACCCGTTTCGCATCGTGAAACGTTGCATATAAGTTTTTATCTTTGTGTTTTATATATAATTTGGACATGTGAATTAAAATTAATTTTCACACGTATTCTTACCTTTTGTGTTTCAGAGGCCAATTTTGTGTTTTATAGTTTGGACAGTAAATTATTTTTTAAAAATTCAATATACTATATATCATAATTATAGATTCATGTGTGTTAAAGTTTAGCATGTCGAATATTAAACATTAAATGTAAAACAGAGGAATCGAATGCTGAAAGGCATGTTTGTAGAATTTGTGGGGATGACACATCACAAGACTTGTTATCAATATAGCAAACATAAAATTATCAATCTAACACCAAAGTCAACCCTCTCACAATTTGAGATTGAAGGGTCTCCTGATCTCGACAAGCTTATATTCAATTCTAACTCCCTCAGGCAAGATGTCCCACCACAAAGCCTTATAAATAGGAGAAATTTTTTTTTGTCCCATAACTTATTTTTGTCCGCTTTTAGTCCTAAGAATTTTAACCTTTTGATTTTAGTCCCGTATTTCTTAGAGTTTGTTTAATTTTGATCCAAAAAATTTTAACTTTTTGATTTTAGTCCCGTAATTTGTATTTCATTTTTACCAAAAAAGTAAAAATAATATCATTTTTTCCCATTCACGGTGAACATGGTAGTTGAATTTGGAATTAACACCCCATCTTTTTTCCTTCTACAAACACACGTCTAGCTTTCTTCTCTATAAAAGTCATGCAGACCCCAATGTTATCTACACTTATATTCCTGCTCCTCATATTCTCCTACTCATCGGCAGCTTCAGCCAACGATCCTTGTTTACACCCCGAATAACCCATCTTTCTCGATTGCCTTTCTACAAGATTTCGTAACGACTACTCCTCTATTTCCAATCTTTTTTACACTCCGAATAACCCATCTTTCTCTTCCATATTGCTCTTCGATCCCCATCTGGAATCTGAGATATATATTCCTCAGGCTCTACGCCTAAAACCCTGACTCTAGCGTTTCCTGCTGGTATTTGCGCAACTGTTGGAGAAGGCTACTACACATTACTTAAGAAATACGGCATGGCTGTAGACCACGTGATTGACGCAAGAATATATAGTTGACGTCCACGATAGAATTCTTGACAGAGGTGGCGGAGGTGCAAGCTTTGGCGTGATAGTTGCGTGGAAGCTACAACTGGTCGATGTTTCAGAAAGAGTCACTTTTTTCAATATATAGAGGACGATGGAGCAAAATCTAACTCGATTAATTCACCGATGGCAATACGAGTTGCCCCTAGAATGGATCCAGATATAACCCTCTTACTCAATGCAGTTGTCACGAATACCAGCCATGCATGACATTAGTCTTGATGATATATAGTTTTTGGCAGTTTTTCTTGGCGGGGTTAACAAACTATTGGCAATGATGCAACATTAAAGATTTCCAGAGTTGGGGTTGGTGAGGGAAGACTGTACGGAATTGAGTTGGAATGTTGAAACAGGAATCAACCCAGTAAATCATTCATGAAAAGAATAACAAATTATGTTGAGAGGCCCATTCCCGACCGAGCGAGGGATTGAATGAAGGCATGGCCAGACTATATTAT
>JAPKLY010000145.1:99739-124933 GCA_026898435.1 Prunella vulgaris | reverse complement strand
CCTTTTTCTTCCTCCGGAGCAGCCTCCTAAGCCACGTCTTGAATAATCTCATCACGGTGCTCAGTCTGGTCAGGCTGCTCAACAACTTCCTCTTCTTTCATCACCTTCTCTTCAATCACCTCAACTTCCTCTTCTTTCATCACCTTCTCTTCAATCACCTCTTCATTCGATGGCTCATATGTCAGCAGAGTTTTCTTTGTGGCTGCCTGAGCCTCAGAGGTCTTCTTAGTCTTCTTCTCTGATGGTTTAGAGGGCTTGGCCGGAGCAACAGATTTCTTTTTCTGGCTCTTCAAATCACCCAGAGATTTGTAAAGGGTCAATCTTGCAGGGAGGTCAATGAAATCCTTCGTATCAATGTCTCCGAAGGATAGCCTTTGTAGCATCAGGGATAGGAGAGCCCCATAGTGCACAGGCTTCTTGAAGGTCGCAAGACCCTCGGGGCTGTATTCTATCTTCTTGCTCTCCACCACTAGTTGTTGGATAAAATAATCTTCCTAGTCAATTAGCTCAAATTCTCTGATCGCCATCATCACACAGAGTTTGGGCTTGGACACCTGCTCCATCCCACCTACACAGCTCATTATGCTCTGAGCTACCAGGTCGAAGAGTAACCTGGGAGTATTCTGAAGATGTGACTTGTTCATCCTCGATTTGAATGGGGTTTCTTGGCCACAGATGGCATTCAGAAAATCTTACTCGTATCCAGCGCCAAAGTCTGAGGTTCCACTTACAAAGCGGTTAAGAACCGCTTTTTAAGTCCTTTTCTAATATTTCTTTCTCCCCCCCCCCTTCAAAAATTTCAGAAACTAACTAAAGTATTACAATTATTATTCAAGTATACAACTAACAGTAAAATTTAAGAATAGAAATGCACTTAGGAGTCAAATTCTTCAATAGATAAAGATTTACATTAATTCCTCCAAACTTTACAAAAAATTAACCACACTTTAAACTAAATTTTCAAAACACAAATATAAATTAATTAATGAGATACAAATTGAGCCTCTTCACAATGGAGCAGTTATTTGGTATTGCAACAGTAAAAAAAAATTATTCCCACATCCTCCCTCTTTCAATAAATGTCACCACGTCCGGTCATAATTCGCATCCGAAGAGATAAAGAAAAAAAAATCAGAAAATAGATTTAATGATACAAAAAAGCAAAAAGAAATATCTCAAAAAATAGAGAAAAGAGAAAGAGATCTAAGATGTTGAAATTAAATTAAAGAGATCTAATATGTAGAAAACAAAACAGATTTATACATTCAATGGTTTCTTTGGCTTGGTAGTGGGTGAGAGAAGGGGAAGTTTCCTAGGAGGCTATAGAAGATGATGATGATGAAGAATCTTCATTTTCTTCTTCATAGGTTGTGCCTACAATTAACCTGCATGATATAGGGTATACAACCGCAGCGTTTATAGATCTGTTTAACATCACAGATCTGTGTCAATTGCAAATCCCAGCCCACATGATAAAGAATATATGTGTTATAACCTAATGGAGTTATATACATAAGAAGAATATGTTTACAGTGGTAACCATATATATACGTAGGATTATATATTATATTGAGCGGTTGTTGACCTAGCGTGAACTGATGGCCTAAACTACTCATCTTATAGTTGTTTTAAACCGCTTTGACTCTTTAGAGCGATTCTAAACCGCTCTATAGGCATTTTATTATATATATTTTTTTGTCAAAAGCAGTTTCAAACCGCTATATAACTATTATTTGTATTTTTTATTTTCGCCTTTGGTAAGAGAGTTCAATAGAACAAGAGCTCTCTAAGTGACATCTTGGAGAACTCATTGGCACATGAGCTCTCTAAGTACAACTATATAAGCCCAAAAATGTAGTAGTGAATTCTCATGAAACCAGATCTTTTGAGCACAAATTCTGATGAGACTAAATAAAAGTGCAATTCATCATATAGATTTTATGTAGAGGCATAATTCATGGACAAAATGGATCACATATGCGGATTGAATAGGCTGAGTGCATTTAGAGGAATGTGTATGAATAGATCAATTTTTTTCTCCGTTTTGTTTTAGTGTTTTTGCAGACATGTTTATATGTACATGTAATGTTGGTGAACTTATAAGCTGCTTTAGTTTGAGTTACTTCTGATTTTCTTGAATTACACGTGAAATTGAGGAAATTAAAATTTTAACTGGAGTTCATTATATGCACGTATGGTGATTCAAGAAGTTACTAGTTATGCATTTCGGTCTTATTGTTGGGATACAATCTGAGCGTTTTGATTCAAATTCCAAAACCGCTGATGAATTGTCTAAGTATAGTTAGTCAGGAATGTTTAGTTCAGGACTAGTCAGGTTAGAATAGGTTTTCTATTCACAGGTAATCAGCTCAATGGGAACGCATTGAAGACCAGAGACTAATGAAGACATCCTAAAGATCCCAACTAAGAAGGTGTTCAATCCTAAAGGTCGGAGTTTGTCCTGAAGACACTCGACCTAAAGCTGATCCCTAAAGAACCTGAAATTCATCCTGAACCCGTCAAAAAACGATCCTGACAAATCCCACTGATGATGTTCCTACTGAGTACCCTAAACATACTCAGGTCAGGACTCACTCAGTGAAGACGGAAGTAGCCTGTTTGCCAAAATCGTGTATGATTTCCACGCAAGTCTACATGGTCATTGTTATCGTGGCAAGTTAACCAAGTTAAATATCGAACACAGGGAAACGATGCGATATCAAGCAAATATTGAATGTTCACAAAGATAATAGCTAGTGAAAGCAAGAAAAGATCATGATTTTTATCTACTAAATCAATAAGACATAGTAAATCTAACTATCACCTTTAGGAAGTGAGCAAGTGTGAAGTGTACATGGAAGTAATCCTACTATAGTTCCTCTAGTGTCCTATCCATCCTAGCATGAAAAATGTCTCTTGGTGTCTTAATCAAGCCAACTAGAGTCTAGATCTCTCTAATAACACAAGCTTAAGGGCTCTATTGGGTGTCTAGATCTCTCTACAACTCCCAACACTCCAATTAAGAGGTCTAGGCTAATATGCAATTCTCATTGGTCATATAAGCCAAACATCAAACACTTGGCATGCATAAAGTTCTTAGAGCTCAATTCTCATTTCATATCTAACCATATAGGCATATTCAATCCAATTAAACATCCCAAGCATTCATACAAGTCATTAATAAGAGAACTAATCCATCAAGATCACTAATTCATGAATAGGATTAACAAGAACTAAATTCACCATAGTATTCATACAACCATGCAACAAGGATATTAGCTCATGGGTAATTGGAATTGGAAATCAACAATTAACAATCTAATCATCATGATTATTAACTAAAACAAGAGAATTAAAGGAAAACTTTCCATATGAAGAAGAATGGAAATACAATCATCAAACCTTGAAAAGCTATCTCTTAATCTGGAATGCAAAATTCAAAACTGAACCGTAGAAACGTAGCTTGAATCGTGAAAAGAATGCAGGAACAAACGGATCGAAAATCCAACGGACGGATCAAAAGTTATGGTAGAAAGAAGATTGAAATCTAACTAATAACCCACAAAGTAACTACCTAATTCTCTCTCTAAACTAATCTAAGAACTTGGAATAATGAATCTCCTTTGAATATCTGATCCTTGAGGTACTTATAGTGCCCACAATGTTTAGTCCAAAGTGTCCTTCATTAAACGCGCGAAAAGACGAAACAGCCCCGGATTTGGTGAAGAAATAAGTTATGCATGAGTAACTGCAAGTTACGCACGAGTAAGATCGTGCGGCTGTGCGTGCATACTCGTGGTCGCACGTTCCAGAGATCCGTCGCACGAACCCTAGCTGCTGGTCGCACGATCCCGTGCTGGTTACGCACGAGTAACTTTTCTAATTTTCGAGCAAACTTGTTTTCTTCATATCTTGAGCTCTAGAACTCCGATTGACTTGAATCTTTTTGCGTTGCGACCCTCTCTTCAAGATCTTCAACATGGTATATCATTTTCACCATTTTGGTAAACTCAAGAATTTTGGATTTTTACGAACTTGCTCATCTTTCGCCGGTTTTGCTCGTTTTCACTACTAAACACAACTTTCTAACCAAAAAGGGTTACACGCACAAAGTATATCATTTTAGAGTCAAATATGAACATAAGCACATCAAAACCATATTGAAATGGTTGCAAAATCATGCAATTATGACCCTAATCATAGCCTGAGTAGTCAGGCTGAGCGTTCATCTACTGACGTCTATATCAGTCTAATGAAAAGCCTACTGAAGCAATGGGAGTTAAAATTTATGTTAACATCTGAGAACACAGCAACTCCGAATGAGACAAACATTTGACCTGAGTAAAGTGCAAGACACTCAGAGTTTTAAATGTACGAGGAAGCATGAAGTCACGTCAAGAACTAGCCATTTTAACGGAGAGCATATTGGATACGACAACACATGTACGGAGACTGTACCGCATTTATTATTCCTTAGAATTGCAGGCGGCGACCACAGAGTTTCCCTTTTAAGCATTGAGAAAGGTCAACCAAGTACATGTGAGCCTGCACCTACCTAAAATAGGAAGATTCTTAAAGATCTCCTCCAACGAATCTATTTTGAATCTCTCCTATAAATACAGATTGCCTTGCACCCATTCAAGGCTAACAGGAAATTTCCAAGCAATTGAAAATCTCCATTATCCAAGTGCTCAAAGTAAATCACAAACAACACTCTGCAATTAAATTTCTCTAGTGTTGTTGTAGGATTCTAAATTCAGTATTTGATTAGATCGATAGTCCTTATCCTTAGCATTGTTTAGATTGCAAGGACTATCACCATTAGTTGGAAACTAGAAAGCCAAACCTCTCAGTTTGTGAGAAGGTTTGTGGGTAAGGACTGGGACTTGTAAAACTCCCTGGGTTCGAGTTCCTTAGAGAGGAAGGAGGATAGTCATGCACCTTGGCATGTTAAAAAACAAGCACCAATCCTCGGTGAAGAGGATTATTTCCTATTAAATCAGGTCGTGGACGTAGGAGTTGGTTATCTCCGAACCACGTTAAAAACACCGCTGTGTGCTGATTTATTTTATTGTTCAGGATCATTATTGTCATCATTCTTAAACTTAACATTCAGCATAAGTTTTATAACTTCAAGAGAAACCAATTCTCTTGAGCATTAATCAGTGCACCAGCCTTAACAACTATTTTCTAAGCAAAATGGAAAACAGTTGTTAGGACATAAAATGAGTAGAAACTTAAGGGCTCACTTCCGCAAGTAACTCTAGCTTAATGAGATAGCTATCCAATTAACTAGCTTTTTGAGCGTTCAGTAGGTGGGTTATCTCTACTGAGCTTCCGAGGGCACGTTTCTTGAGACACAACTTATTTGGTTCCTGACTGACTTGTCCCTGCTGTCCCTGAGACTGTCAGTTCAGTGAGCACTCTCAGGATCTTCCTAACTGAGTTTCGAAAGAGAATTTTTAGAGAATTTTGGAAAATCTGACATCAGTGTATTCCCCCCATACACTAATTGTACTCGTTTAGGGACCAACAAGTGGTATCAGAACAGTGGTTCAAAAGACCACTGACTTTGAGTACCAACAGTTTCAGGAGGTGAAACTTTTGGTTGTCTACCTGAGCTAGATCTGTGTTTCTAAAAACTGCATATCATGGCATCTTCTTCTAAGCGCCTTGAAGGCAATCTTCATGAGCTCTCTGTGATTAACTATGATTATTGGAAGTTCAGGGTTCTTGCCCATCTCTACTCCATTCATGATCAGATGTACATGGTGATCTAGAAAGGACCTATCAAGTTCATGACCAACCAATCAACTACCTTGCCCGTTTCCAGAGGTGTTCCAGTCCCTCAGCCAGAAGATGAGCCTGTGGAGAGATCTGTGCTTAAATCTGATCAGATTAAGCAAATCGGACTAGATAATATTGCGAAGAACATTATACTCCACACTATTTCTTACGAGGATTCAGTAAGGCTGATGCATCTGAAGACTGCCAAAGAGATTTGGGATAATTTGGTAGAGATGAGTGAAGGATCTGAAAAGATCAAGGAGAACAAGAGAGATTTGGCGATCAGGAAGTTTGAGAGCTTCAAGATGCTGGAGGGAAAGTCGATCGATCAGATGGAGTCTCGTTTCATCAAGCTGGTGAACGAGCTGGCAATCCTTGGGAAGGAGGTTCCCAAGAGGGAGGTGTCCTCAAAAATCCTGAACTGTCTCCCTGAAAGATGGGACACAGGTGTTATTATGTTGAAAAACACTCAAGATCTTACGAGTGTCTCTCACACTCATCTCTTCTCTAATCTGAAGGCTCTAGAATTCAACATCGATAAGAAGAAGAAGAAGAAGAATGAGGTTAGTAAGGACACAATTGAGAAGAGGACGCCTGAGAAAGAAAAGAGTCTAGCTCTTAAAGCCACTCCTGAGCCTGAGGCTGGATCTAGGTCCCTGAAAGAGATGAGCAGATACGAGTTTGCCAAGGAGTACAACCTGATGGCCCAGAGGTTCAAGAAGCTCAACTCGCATTTTAACAGGTATAATAAGTTTTATACTGATTCCAGGGACAGGAGAAGATATTCCAGCCCCAAGAGGTCAAGCCCCCAGAGGGAATAGAAGAGGGGCTCAGACTCCAGGAGGGAGCGTGAAGAGCCTGAGCATCGGAGGGAAGAGAGAGGCTCCAAAAGGAGAGACGAACAGGATCCCAGAAGATCCTGCTCCAGACAAGAGAGAAGCTCAGGGAGCCGGAGGGAACCTGAAGGTAAAAAGTTTTTTAATAAACCTGGTGTCGGTGTTGCAGATCAATGCTACCACTGCAAGAAGACCGGACACTATCAGTACGACTCTCCAGAGCTCAGCGCTCGAGAAAGAGAAGATCAGGGATCAAAGAGAGATATGAGGGTGTCAGATCGGAGAGCGATGCTTGTTGAAGAATCTTCGGATTCAGATGGCCCAGGATGCCGATCCTTTGATCTCTTCTCCAACGAGAAGTATGATGACATATGTTTGATGGCAAATGATGAGGTATGTTCTTCTGTCTCTTCTCCTGATCCCACACCTAAGCTTAGCTTAGACTCAGTAGGAGACCCATACTTACATGGTGGAAGTACTAGCAGAACTAAGTGTTGAAAATACTCATCTAGCTGAGATTGTCAAGGTTAAAGACACTGATGATACACTGACGTCGGTGAGGCTTCATGAACAACTTCTAAACACTCATAATGAGTTTAAGAGTGTTCAGAGTGAAGTCGAATGACTAAGAGCTCTCATTGTTACCCTGACTATAACTCACGATATTGAGGAAATCGCACTTCAGGAAGAGCGTACTACTGAGTTGGTTGCTCGTCTCAACGCTGAGCATAAAGCTCGCAAGAATGAGTGTGAGGCTGAGATGATCACTCGTCATAGCTATCTGCTACCATACACCACTGAAATTGAGTTCCTGAGAAAAGAAAATGAGTACCTGAACTATCAACTGGAGAAGTTATACCAATTGACCCAAGTGGTTGAAAAGTTAACCATGATCTCTCAGTGGACTAACGGTACTAAAGTTGGATTGGGTTACAACCTGGAGGAATCTCAGGACCGAAACGGAGGTGCTTCAGACAGCAACTCCAAAAGGGTGTTTGTCCCTACCCAAACTGATGACAAAGGCAAAGGTATTGCTCATCAGGAAAATGGCTCAAAGAAGGATGTACAACCCGCTGAACCCGTCGGGCAACTGACTGAGGAACAGGCTAAGGAACCTCATCAGGCGCCAAAGAAGAAGGACAAGTGTTGGTCCCAAAACGAGTATAAATCAGTGTATGGGGGGAATACACTGATGTCAGATTTTCCTTCGAGAACACTCAGGAAAATACTCTTACAGACTCAGTCAGGATGATCCTGATAGCACTGCACTGAGCTGATGGTCCGCAGGGGCAGCAGGGCAGATAAGTCAGGAGTTCAGATAGGCTGAGTTCGAGTGTTGTGCTCCGAAAGCTCAGTAGAGATAACCGACCTACTGACCGCTCAGAAAACTAGTCAGTTGGATAGCTATCTCAGTAAGCTTGAGTTACATGCGGAAAGTGAGCCCTTAAGTTCTACTCGTTTTAGTTTCTGAAAATGTTTTCTCTGACTTTACTTAGAAAATGTGGTTAAGGCTGGTGCACAAGATTAATGCTCAGGACGATTGGTTTCTCCTGATAGTTTTAAAGCTTATGCAAGATGTTCAGTTTATAATGTATGGCAATATGATCCTGAACAAGAATGTAGATCAGCACACAAGGGGCTTTTTAACGTGGTTTGGAGATAACCAACTCCTACGTCCACGGCCTGATTTAACAGGTAGCGATCCTCTTCCACTGAGGATCGGTACTTAATTTTTACGTGCCAAGGGACACAAGTAACTTTCTTCCTCTCTAACGAACTTAGCCCCTGGGTAGTTTTACAAGTCCCAGTCCTTCCTACCAACCAACTCACAACCTTTGAGAGGTTTGGTATTCAGTTTCCAACTAAGGCAATAGCCCTCAGCTAACAAAACAAAGTTAAGGATATAAAACAAGATACAGGGGGAATCCTAACTACAAAACTAGGGAAATTTGTCTAGCAGAGTGTTGTTTGCAGTATGCTTTGAGCGCTTGGATTCTTGAGAATGTAAATTTCTCGTAAGCTTGAATGGGTGCAAGGTCCTCTGTATTTATAGAGAAGATTTGAAATAGATCAGTTGGAAGTAGAGGTGCCAAGTGGGCCGGGCCGTCCCAGTACCGGCCCACCGGGCCATTGTGTTTTTCGGGCCGGATCGGGCCCGGCCCGGTTCCTATCGGGCCACTTATTTTCAAGCCATTCCTGGCCCAAGACGGGCCACCAGGCTACCGGGCCAAATCGGCCTGATTTTTTTAATATTTTTTAATTTTTAATATATTACCATTATATTTAATTTCTATATATATATCTTATTAATTGGTCATTTTGTATACAAATCTATTCAAATAGTCTAAAAATTTATTTGATTTGTCAAAAATAATTTAATAATTAAAATAAAACTCAAATTTGTATATAGTAATACTTAAACAAAAATAATTCAACAAACTTTAATAAACTATAATTCACAAAAATAAATTCAAATAATAATTTTCTAACAATCATTTATAAATGCAAATTCATAAAAAAAATTAAACAACTAATTCAACATTCCTCTAATAAGTTTGAATTATAATTCATACTAACAAAATAGGAATTTCTAATTAAATAAAGTAATATTATCAAGATTCTAAATAAAGTATTTTCAATCTTACCTATTCATATTTTTAATATTATAAATTAATTAACTAATAAATTGAGATCATATTTTTTAATTAAAAATATCTTTTGAGTAAATTTCAATGGAAGCCAACAAATGAAAATATTATTAATGAACATATATATTACCAAAAAATATGCATATTAATTGCCTCAGAATTTATAATTATCTCTTATACAACAACTCATATTCTAAACTACATCAGAATCCTCATAGCACAAATAGCAAATACTTAACTACAACAAAGTAATCCCCAATTTCAAAATTTTAAAAAAAACAAAAAATTCTACCCGGCCAGCCATGGGCCACCGGCCGGGCCGGCCCGAGCTCGAACGGCCCGACGGGCCTACTGGGCCGGGCCAAATAGGCCCGGTTCTTTTTGGGCCATTATATTTTGGGCCCGTCCTATCCTTTAGGCCGGGTTTTTCGGGCTGGCCCATCAGGCCGGGCCCATTTTGACAGCTCTAGTTGGAAGAGATCCGTTCAAATATTTCTATTTTAGGTTGTTGTAGACTAGCTTGTACAATGTTGACCTTCTCCAGTGCTTAATCCGAAAATTCTGGGGGTGCGCCGCCTGCAACTCTGAGACGCATTAAATGTCGCATTAACTGCTGCTCAGACTCCGTACACACGTGTCGCCCACCGATTGGTTCTCAGTTCAAACGGCTAGTTCTTCGATGTTGACTTATACTACCTCGTACATTTAAACTCCGAGCTTCTTGTTAATTAATAACTCAGAATAAATGTTTGTCTCTTTCGGAGTCCACTGACATTCCCTTTGTCTCAGGTGTTAACATAAATGTCAACTTCCCATAGCATGTGTAACCTTTTTGCTTTGGACTTACATGTATCAGATAAGTTGATACAAGGCCTAAGTCAGGTCTTATGAGCATTAAGTTCAGCCTGATAGGTTACATTGTCCTTCACTGACTCAGTCCTATCCTGAGCTTGCTTAGAGTACTCAGTAGAATCATAAGTCAGTGGTATCGTCTTAGATAGTCTTCAGGATGGATCTATGGGTCTTCGGTCTTCAACTTCAGTTCAGGCCAACTCCAAGAGTGACACTGACTCCTTCAGGGTGAGGTGCACTTCAGACTTCAGACTTCAAGGTCCACTCTATTGATCTTTCGTCTTCAACAGGTTCCCCTGAACTAAATCCCTAACCTTACTAATCCTGAACTAGACTATCCTGACTTCTGTACTTAGGTAAATCATCAAGGGTTTTGGGATCTAATCAAAATACTCAGATTGTCCCAACAACAAGAGTTAGTCTAAGGCTAAGCCTAGGAACAATCTGGTCCAGCGGAACTCTACCCTGAGCACATCTAAGGCTCAGCCTAAGGTCGCTCAGGATGGAGAAAATCCACGATCGAACTCAGCTCTGAGTATGTCTCAGCCCTGCCTAAGAACACTCAGGGTCGAGGGAGTTCGAGAAGGAACTCTGCCCCGACTAAACCTCAGGCCTAGCCGAGGAATACTCAGGACAGAGGGAATTCAGGCCAGAGGAAGCCTTAGGCCAAACCAAAGGACACACAGATCTAGAAGCCTTAGATGGGGCGCAGGACCCATCAGGAGTGCTCTAATCTTAAAAGGAGAAGGACAAACCGGGTGGTTCCTGTAAGGCGACAGAATCTTGATTCTGATAAAGCTCAGACCAGACCTCATGTGCTTAGAGGTTAGGAACGAGCAAATACTTCCCAGGATACACCCAGGCCCACTGTACCCAAGCCAAAGAGGAATCGGAGGCCGGCCCCCAAGAAAAAATCAGACCCTGAAAGAAGCCGCCAGAAGCATGCTGGCTGAGTCAGGATTGCCCAAGAAGTACTAGGTTGAGGTGATCAACACTGCGTGTTACACTCAGAACTGATCTTTGCTGAATAAATAACATGCTCAGACGTCTTATGAAACGTGGAACAAGAGGAAGCCTTGTATATCTTATTTTCATATCGTTGGGTGTTAGTGTTTAATCCTGAACAATGGGAAAGACCAGTTGAAGGCCTTTGATAGCAAGTCTGACGAGGGAATATTCTTTGGATATTTCTCAGTTAGCAAAGTCTTCAGGGTCTATAATGCCCAGACCCTTGTTGTGGAGGAAACACCTCATGTTGTGTTTGATGATTCTGTATCAATGCATAGGAAGCAGGTTTCTAGTCCTGACACTGAGGGGGTCACCAAGAGGATGACACGACTGAGCCTGAAGAAGAATCCTGAATTCAAGGTCAAACTTGTGCATGCTCCCATGGGATGGGATGATGATGACGATGATCAGGATGGAGCTTAGGCCAACCCTCAGGAAGTTGCTGCCTCGGACAATGTTGAGTCTTAGACGGAGATACAGACTCAACGTGAGGTAAGGACTATCGGTGATGATGCTTCTGCACCTGAGATAGCTACTGAGTCTAACTCTGTAAGGGGAATCAATGTCCCTGACATTGGGCAAACCTCAGGAAATAACTCAGTCTCCCATTGTCTTGTTCGCTCTTCTTCTTTACCTGTGCTAGATACTAACATTTCAGGATCTGGCAAGGGAACTTCAGGAGCTGCTCCAAGCACTGCTCTAAGCTGGAGGACATGGCTATCAGATCACTCATTGGCTGATATCATTGGAGATATCAATGAGTGAGTCAGGACAAGGTTGTTCCATGGTGACAGTGTTATGTTTTGCTGTTTTTTGTCTGATCAGGAGCCTAAGAACATAGAGGTAGCTCTTGCTGACTCCAACTAGATCGTGGCAATGCAGGATGAGCTCAATCAGTTTTAGCGGAATCAGGTTTGGAAGTTAGTGGAAAGACCTAGGCGTCAACACGTTATTGGCACCAAGTGCGGTTTCAAGAACAAGCGGGAAGAGAAAAATGTTATCGTCAGGAACAAGGCCAGACTGGTGGCAAAGGGTTACTCTCAGGCCGAAGGGATAGACTATGATGAGACCTTCGCTCCGGTCGCAAGGTTGGAAGCAATCAGGCAGTTTCTGGCATATGTAACATTTAAGAAGTTCAAAGTGTATCAGATGGACGTGAAGAGTGATTTTCTAAATGGTGTACTGAATGAGAAGGTTTATGTGGAGCAGCCTCCCGGATTCGAAGTTGGTGATAAGGTCTATAGCCTGAAGAAAACACTCAATGGACTGAAACAAGCTCCCCGAGCTTGGTATGATACTCTTTCCCAGTTCCTGATAGACCACGGGTTCGTGAAAGGAACAGTGGATAGAACTCTATTCAGGATCACTGAAGGTGAGGATATTTTCCTGGTTTAGATATATGTCGATGACATTATATTTGGATCACCAAATCTGAAGCTTTGTGAGAAATTCTCCAAGCTAATGACTGGTAAATTCGAGATGTTCATGATGGGAGAGATGAACTTCTTCTTAGGTCTAAAAGTCAGGCATTCAGACTCCAGAATCTTTATCAATCAGTCTAAGTACATGAGAGATTTGATTTAGAAGTTCGGCGTTCAGTCCAACAAGGTCTCAAGGATTCCTATGAACACTAATGAGAAGCTAGATCCTGACAGGGAAGGAATCTCCGTAGACCAGAATGAATATAGGGCACGAATAGGATCTTTACTATACCTGATTACGAGTCGACCTGATATCACTTATGCAGTTGGAGTTTATGCGAGATACCAATCAGATCCCAGTAAAAGTCATTTAGATAGTGCAAAGAAAATTCTGAAATACCTGAAAGGTACAGTCAATTTAGGACTTTAGTATCCCTCTGATGACAACCTTGAACTGACAGGGTATTCTTATGCTGATTACGCAGGCTGTTAGATTGATAGGAAATCAACGACAGACACATGTCAATTT
Source organism: Prunella vulgaris (assembly GCA_026898435.1). Classification (NCBI taxonomy): domain Eukaryota; kingdom Viridiplantae; phylum Streptophyta; class Magnoliopsida; order Lamiales; family Lamiaceae; genus Prunella; species Prunella vulgaris. The sequence goes on along the minus strand of JAPKLY010000145.1, from coordinate 111,852 downwards.
CTAGGGAGCAAATTGATCTCTTGGTTTTCCAAGAAACAAATGAGGCTGAGTATATGGCGGCAGGTAGTTGTTGTTCCCAGATTCTCTGATTGAAGCAACAACTCAGAGACTACCAAGTAATTGCCACTAAAGTCCAATTTATTGTGATAATAACAGTGCTATTGCCATATCTCAGAACTCAGTCTTACACACAAGGTGTAAGCATGTGGACATCAGGCTACATTTTATAAGAGATAATATTGAGAAGAAAGATATCAGGATGGAGAGGATCCCTACTGACAAGCAGAGGGCTGACATCCTGACTAAGGCTTTACCTGAAACCATGTTTGTTGAATTGTCTATAGAGTTAGGACTTCTTGACCCAGGAGTAAATGACTTAGTATGAATCTCAGTTTAAAATATAAAAAAGTGGTGTCAGGAAGAATGATTAACTCAGGATCAGAGAAGTTCAGAGAGAGGAATGGCTCTCAGAGGGAACTGACCTCAGGAAAAGGATCTTTAGATCAAGAAGTTAAAAAATCAGGACTTGTCATTTCGATCATTCACAAGTGGTATCAGTCAAATTGCTATATTTGACAGACTGGTACGTTTTCCTGAACTTGCTTGCATCATCTCTGTTGTGTCAAACATCAAATCAATCACGGGCCTTCGAACTTAAAATCCCAGCCATTCATTTAATATATAGTTATTATTTAATGCAATTATTTGAATTAAATACGGACATACTTTGACTCGCATTTAATGCAAAGTGGGCGGGAACTGTTTTCAATAAAGTTTTTGAATAATTACTCTCGAAACTGAAAAGATGCAATTATTGTGCATGTATTTTTCGCCCTTGATCTCATCCATTGAATCTTAAGAGTTTTTCTTTCTGAACCGTCCGATTAAACTGAATATTGGTATAAATAGTGAGGATCATAGACTGTGCATCTTTTACGCACTCTTAATCTTTCCTATCTATATATATCTCTCTCTCTATGCTTCTAACCTTCCACAGAGTACTTATCAATGGCGACTACAGACAGACGTTTCTTTTAGAATCTCCAGACCTTAAAGAACTCCATTGCTTTTGAACCCATTGGTGACTTTTCCTCAGAGCACGAAGACCTCAAACAAGTTTATAGATATGTCAGGAAGGCAAATATCTTGGACTAGGTTACCATGAAGTCGAAGAAGCTTTGTCCCGTTCTGGTTGCAGCCTTCTATCTCAGGTTGAAATAGAACAAGGAAGGAGAATGAGAATCTATCGTGCCTGTGAGTTACTCCGTGACGATTGATGGCAAGAAAGGAATCCAAAGAAAATGGATAACGATCAACGTCCGCCATATGATATCTTTCTCGCTCAGTGGATCGCAAATTGCCTCTGCCCATGGAGTTTGGTGTTAGGTATGAGCAAGATTTTCTGGATGTCATTTGCCATCAGCCCACTCCCTTCAAGTCAAGGATGAACAAGTCTCTCCTCCAAAATACTCCCAGGTTACTATTCGATCAGGTAGTTCAGAGCATCATGGGTTGTGTGGGAGGAACGAAATAAGTTTCCATGCCAAAGATCTGTGTGATGATGGCTGTCCAGGAATTTCAGCCTATTGACTGGGAGGAGTATTTCATCCAGCAGCTTATAGTGGAAAGGGAGAAAATTGATACTGGACAGGATGGTCAGGCCATCTTCAAGAAGCCTCTCCACTACGGGACACGTATGTCAACCCTGATGCTGCAGAAGCTGTTCTTTAGGGATATCGACATAAAGGACTTCATCGATCCCCCTGCAAGGATATTGTTCAAATCCCTGAAGAATGTTAAAAGTCAGAAGGGAAAATCTGATGTTTCGGCTGAACCCTCTAAACCCTCTGAGAAGACGACGAAGAAGGCCTCTAAGGTTCAGGCTCAGACGCTAGCCCCTCAGAAAGCTTCGCTGGCTAACGAACCCTTCGATGAACAGGTTGTTGTAGAAGAAGTGAGGGAAGTGGAGACTGTTGAGCAACCTGATCCCACAGAGCACCGTGATGAAATTATTTAAGAAGCAGATCAGGCGGATGCTCCGGAGGAGATGAAGGCATCTGAAGCTCAGAAGCCTACGGTGGCTATTGCTCACCCTGAGTATCAGTACGAATAGGATATTGCTGATACTCAGATCCTGACTGATGTGGAGGCCGTTCAGGAGTTGGTAGTTGAGAAAGAAGGGGCTCTGGAGGAGCCAATGGCTGCTGATGTCCAGGGGGAAGCTCAGGCTAAACCCACTCAGGAGGAGATCCTTCCTCAATCCGATGAGACAGACCTAAAAACAGCAATGTTTGGTCCCTCAGACACTGAGGAGGAGGAGTTGGAGGAGGATGAGAAGATAGAGGAAGTGAAGGAGGACACTCCATGGCTTTTCCCTGCTCCTGACATAAACTCTCTAACGGACTTTGAAGTCTTGGCCAGGAGTCAGGCCATTCGTCTAGTGAAAAAGCACTCTCTCACCCTTTCCGACGCACAGAAGGAGGAGATTGTGCAACTCCGCCCTTATGCTCAGATCAGGAAAGCCACTTACTCTGAGTTGGCTGTTCTTGCAGAGAAGAAAGGTTGGTTGGCTATGAAGGCTGAAGAGACAGTTTTGTTCAACATTTTCGGAATCTTAAACTTCTCGCAGCTTCTGAGAGTGGAGGACTTTGTCCGGACCGTCCGCACCAGGTTTTCAGAAAATAAGCCTACTGAGCCGGAGGTTGCTGTTGTTCCTGAGTGAACTGGGACGGAACTGGAGATAGTTCTGGATGCCAAGGAGAAGGGTGAGAAGGTTGTGATGGCTGAGAATGTTCAGCACGGTGTGAGTCAGGAGATGGCTGCACCGGCCGATGATATACCAACAAGGGCAGTTGGTCTTGAGGCTGCTTTTGAAGCCCGGAGAAAAGGAAAAGCTAAGGGCCTATGGGTAAATTCAGCGGAGTACATACATGCCAACATCCATATGAAGCTGAATAGTCATGATGGCAGCCTGAGGAGGTTTTAGATTTATGCTGATCTAATCAATGTCCGATGCCAGAAAATTGACAGGGACTTGCACGCTGGTCTTCAGGCACTTGGCACAGCGCATGGTGTAGAGCTAACCACCATTTTGAAACAAGCTGAGGAGGCCCTTGCTGCTTGCCGGAATGTAGCTGCTGAAGCTCTCAAGGATCAGGAGGATCACTTCAGCAAGCTAATCGATGATAAGCTTCTGAGCTTTGAAGGCAGGTTAGGGAATTGGCCAGGGAAAAAGCTTCCTCAGTGTCCAAGGCAGCTGTGAAGGATCTGGGTTCCGATCTGAGAAAGGAGGGAGAAGTTTGGCATCAAGCTATGATGAACCTCAAACACGAGTTTGATGGGGAGCAGCAGAAGATGATTGCTATTGGTGAACACATAACACAGCTCCAGTCTCATAACACTGCCAGAGGCGATCAGATTGCGGAATTCTGGAAGCAGCTGAAAGTCCTTGCTGACCAAGCTAACTCTAAGGGCATAACCCTTGATGACATCTTTCACAAGCTCAATGGTGATGATGCCAAAAAGGGGGAAAGAGTTCAGGGGGAAGTTGAGAAGAAGAAGCAGAAGACGGTCAGGAGAGTTGTTCCTCCCAATATTCCGACTGAAAAGAAGCTGACAAGGTACATTTGTGCTGCTGCTACTGAGGAAAGTGTCCCTGAATCCGCCTAGAAGAAGATGAAGTAAGGATCTCTGGATGGACTCTTCAAGGAGAAGGAAGTGTGTCTCCATCCGGAGGTGGTAAGTCAAAAGACGGAAATGAGTGTGCCTGAGAATCTAGCAAAGCTAAAGGAGATATCTCAGGACACTCAGATCTAAATGCTGAAGCGGACAGTTGAGTATTTACTAAACCAGATTCAGAAGCAGAAGAAGGTGGCTCCTGGATCTCGGAAGAAGGCTCCCCGGAAGCAGGTTGTTGCTCAGGACCAAGGGCCAATTTTGTTTGAACATGTTGAACAATTTGTGCCCAAGGAACTAAACGAAAGATGGTCCCCCTGAGGAATGAATGGGTGGACCTATTTTATGTGGTGGGGATCTAGGATGATCTGAAAGAAGACAAGGGGACGATCCTCACCACTGGATGTTGGAAGAGCATCCTGACATCTGGACGGAGATTGTCAGGCATGCGGATGCAAAGGGAGTTGAAATCAGCGCACCAGAGAACATAAGGTATCCGGCTCCGATACAAGAAATGTCAAATCAGTTGAATCGGCCAGCAATTCAGGAGGAGATCGGGTGGATAGCTAGGGCCACTGACTCCCTGATTGATCCAAACCAGATGAACGCAATCTTGTTGCGTGTACTGCACAAGTACGGAATCCCTTTGGAGCAGTGGGGTGTAGAAGACTGAAAGTAATAGGTCAGGATGAATGTAATAGTTCAGGATCTTGTGTACCTTGTTGAATATCAATGAAATTTAACATTCCTGAGTTCAACTCCTTGTTGATTCCTGATTTATTTTCTGCACCCTTATCAAGAACTGTACGAACCCTTTCCTTGTTTCCATCTTATAGACTAAGTACCTCAAATGTTAAGATGGTACTGAACTGATTATACTGACACTTGTCAGCCTGATGTATAGATGGATAGGAAAATGCTTAAGGGTTTTGGCATCATCCAAAAGTGGGAAATTGTTGGGATACAATCTGAGTGTTTTGATTCAGATCTCAAAACTCCTGATGAATTGCCTAAGTATAGTTAGTCAGGATTGTTTAGTTCAGGACTAGTCATGTTAGAATAGGTTTTCTATTCACAGGTAATCAGCTCAGGGGGAACGCATTGAAGACTAGACACTGATGGAGACGTCCCAAAGATCCCAAGTCAGAAGGTGTTCAATCCTAAAGGTCGGAGTTCGTCCTGAAAACACTCGACCTGAAGCTAATCCCTGAAGAACCTAAAGTTCTTCCTGAAGCCCGTTAAAGACAATCTTGACAAATCCCACTGATGATGTTCCTACTGAGTACCCTAAGCATACTCAGGTCAGGACTCACTCAGTGAAGGCGGAAATAGCCTGAGTAGTCAGGCTAAGCGTTTATCTACTGACGTCTATATCGGTTTGATGAAAGGCCTACAGAAGCAATGGGAGTTAACATTTATGTTAACATCTGAGGACAAAAAGAATGTCCGCAACTCCGAGTGAGACAAACATTTGACTTGAGTAAAGTGCAAGACACTCAGAGTTTTAAATGTACGAGGAAGCATGAAGTCACATCAAGAACTAGCGAACGAAGAGCCAATTGAATATCGACAACACATATACTAAGACTGCGCCGCATTTATTATTCCTCAGAATTGTAGTCGGCGACCACAGAGTTTCCCTTTTAAGTATTGGGAAAGGTCAACCAAGTACATGTCAGCCTGCACCTACCTAAAATCAGAAGATTCGAAAAGATCTCCTCCAACGGATCTATTTTGAATCTCTTATATAAATACAGATTGTCTTGCACCCATTCAAGGCTAACGAAAAATTTCCAAGCGATTGAAAATCTCCAGAATCCAAGTGCTCAAAGCAAACCTTAAACAACACTCTACAATTAATTTCCCTAGTGTTGTAGTAGGATTCTAAATTATGTATTTGCTTAGATCGATAGTCCTTATCCTTAGCATTATTTAGATTGCAAGGACTATCATCATTAGTTGGAAACCAGAAAGCCAAACCCATCAGTTTGTGAGAAGGTTGGTGGGTAAGGACTGGGACTTGTTCGAGTTCCTTAGAGAGGAAGGAGACTATTCATGCACCTTGGCACGTTAAAAACAAGCACCAATCCTCAGTGGAGATGATTGCTTCCTGTTAAATCAGGTCGTGGACGTAGGGGTTTGTTATCTCCAAACCATGTTAAAAATGCCCTTGTGAGTTGATTTATTTTATTGTTCAGGATCATTATTGTCATCATTCTTAAACTGAACATTCAGCATAAGTTTTACAACTTCAGGAGAATCCAATTCTCCTGAGCATTAATTAGTGCACTAGCCTTAACAACTATTTTCTAAGCAAAACGAAAAATAGTTGTTAGGACATAAAATGAGTAGAAACTTATGGGCTCACTTCCCCACGTGGTGGTCAGTAGGTGGGTTATCTCTACTGAGCTTTCGAGAGCACGTTTCTTGAGACCCCGCTTATTTGGTTCCTGACTGACTTGTCCCTACTGTCCCTGAGACTGTCAGTACTGTGAACACTCTTATGATCTTCCTGACTGAGTTTTGAAAGAGAATTTTCTGAGAATTTTGGAAAATCTGACAACAGTGTATTCCCCCCATACACTGATTATACTCGTTTCGGGACCAACACTTGCTTATTATTTATATTATTGATTGTTATACTTGCTAAATATATCTTGTTTTCAATGTAGTTATGTGGATTGAAGAAGGTGCACAAATATAAGAGTGTTGGTCTCAAAATGAGTATAATCAGTGTATGGGAAAAATACACTGATGTCAGATTTTTCGAATCTTTAGGAAAATACTCTTTCAAAACTCAGTCAGAAAGGTCCTGAGGATGCTCATTGAATCTGATAGTCTCAGGGACAGCAGGGACAAATCAGTCAGGAACCAAATAAGTTGAGTTTCAAGTGTAGTCCTCTCGGAAGCTAAGTAAAGATAACCCACCTGCTGACCGCTTAAGTAGCTAGTCAGTTGGATAGCTATCTCAGTAAGCTAGAGTTACGTGTGGAAGTGTGAGCACTTAAGTTCTACTTGTTTTATGTCCTGAAAATTGTTTTTCCGTTTTGCTTAGAAAATAGTTGTTAAGGCTTGTTCGTAGGTTCAGGTTGGAGAATTATTCCTTCTGAATTGTAAAACAATGTTGAATGCTCAGTTTAATATGATGACAAGTATGATCCTGAACAGTATTTAAATCAGCACACAGAGAGTTTTAACATGGTTCGGAGATAACCAACTCCTACGTCCACAACCTGATTGAACAGGAAGCAATCCTCACTTGAGGATTTATACTTGTGTTTTAACATGCCAAGGTGAACGAGTAGCCTCCTTCCTCTCTAAGGAAATCGACCCCTGGGTGTTTTACAAGTCTCAGTCCTTCCCACCAACCAACTCACAAACTGAGGGGTTTGGCTTTCTGGTTTTCAACAAATGTTGTGATAATCCTTGCAATCTAAATAATGCTAAAGGTTAGGATTATCACTCTAAGCAAAGTACAGAAGGATTCCTACTTCAACACTAGGGAAATTTAATTGCAAAGTGTTGCTTTAAGTATGCTTAGAAAGCTTGGAATCTTGGATAATTTTAGCACTTTGAAATTTCCTGTAACCTTGAATGGGGGAAAGGTCTTCTGCATTTATAGGGGATTCAAAATAGATCCGTTTGAGGAGATATTTCAAATCTTCCTATATTAGGTAGGTGCATACTGACTTGTACTTGTTTTACTTTTCACCATACTTAAATGGGAAATACTATGGTTCGCCGCCTGCAAGTCTGAGGATCATTAAATGCGGCGCAGTCTCTGTACATACATGTCGACATCCTACTGGTTGTTCTTAAAACAACTAGTTTGTTGATGCAACTTTATGCTTCATCGTACCATTAAGACTCTTAGTGTCTTGTACTTAACTCAGGTTTAATGTTGTCTTTATTTGGAGACGCGGACATTCCTTTTGTCCTCAGTTGACTAGCATAAATGCTAAGTCCCCATTGCATTAGTAACCTTTTCCTCAGGATTTATAAAGTATCAGAATAGAGATACTTAACCCGATCACTCGAGTTTCGTCCACCTTCATTGACTAGGTTCTGTCCTGAGCATGCTTAGACTGCTTAGTAAAAACACCGTCAGTGGTAACCTTCAGGATTGTCTTCCTTCATCTTTAGGACAATCTTTAGGTTCTTCAGGTTTCAACTTCAGGTCAGATATCTTGAGTAATCTTCAATGTGAACTCTGACCTTCAGGACTAACTCTTTCCTGACTTGAGATCTTATCTCCATCAGTCTTCAGTCTTTAGTGCGTTCTTCCTGAACTGAATACCTGTGAATAGAAATACTATTCTAACCTGACTAATCCTGAACTATAAAATCCTGATATTTTGTACTTAGGCAAATTCATCAAGGGATTTTGGGATCTGAATCAAAACAAACTCAGATTTTATCCAAAAAATTTCCCCCTTTTTGATGATGCCAAAACCCTTAACTAATCCTATCCATCTAAACAATCAATTGATATAAATCAGTACATTCAGTTCAGTAAGCCTCTAACACTTGAGGTACTTGGTCTATAAGATGGAACAAGTAAGGGTCAGTACAGTTCTTGATAAGGTGCAGAAAGATAAATCAGGAGAAAACGAGTAGTTGATCTCAGGAATGTAATAAGTTTCATTGATATTCAAAAGAGTACATGGTTCCTGAAACTATCATAATTGAGTCCTGACAACTATACAATGCTATACTTCCCACTGCTCTAATGGAATCCCATACTTGTTCAGCACGCGCAGCAGTATAGCATCCATCATCATGGAGTTTTTCATCGAATCAATTGCCTTTGGTGTCCTTCCAACTCTTGAATAGCTGGCCTATTCAGTTGATGAGACATTCCAAGCATTGGAGGCAGATATAAAATATTGTCTGGCTCACTGATCTCTACACCCTTCCTATCAGCATACTTGACAATCTCAGTCCAGATGTCAGGATGCTCTTCCATCATCAAGTGGTGGAGGATCGTCTCCTTATCTTCCTTGAAGTCATCTCAGATCCCCACCACATAGTATAAGTCCACCCAATTATTCCTCAGGGGGACCCATTTCTCGTTCAGTTCCTTGGGCACGAACTGTTCAACATGTTCCCATAACAGTGGCCCAAGGTTCTGAGGATCAAGCTTCTTGGGAGCCTTCTTCTTTGATCCAGGAGCAACTTTCTTCTTCTTTAGGATCAAGTCTTTCAGGTATTCAACTGTCCCCTTTAGCAATTGGATCTGAGTATCCTGGGAGATGATCTTCATTTTTTGGATGTGCTCATCTTCTTCTGGGCAGCCTCAGGATGGAGACTCATCTCCATCTCCTCATAGATCTCATCCACTGTTGTTTGCTTCAGCCTCTTTCTAGGAGCAGCGGATTCAGGGGAAATTGTTTTAGAAGGGGTTCCAGAAATGTAAGTAGATCCTTTCCTTTTCTTTTCAGCTTTAGTTTCTCTCCTGAGAGCTTTCTTCTGCTTCCTTTCCCCTCTTTCCCCCTTTTTGGCATCATCTTCATCGTTCAGTCTTTTTGTGATGTCATTAAGGGCGATCCCCTGGGAATCCGTCCGCTCTGAGAAAATCTTCATCTGTTCCTCCCACTGGGCAACCTGTTCAGTACGGATGGTGTCATTGTAATGAAGGTTGGCAAACTGCTTCTTGATTGAGAATAAAGAACTCGTGTTTGAGTACAACCTCCTCCTTCTTCAGGTCTTCATTGAACTGGTTGACCATCAGCTGAGATTCAGTAGCTGCCTCATCCTTAGCCAACTCCCTGACACTTCCTTCATTCTGAATAAGGCCTTCAGTAACTAGCTTCTTCATCAGTGCCTGCTAATTGCTCAATGCTTCAGTAATCATTTTCTGGCATGTTGTAAGTACCTTTTCATAATGTTTCTCAGCTTGATATCGGGTAGTTACCAGCTCGATCACGTTCTGAGTACCGATCATCTGGAAGGAGCCAGTCATCTCAGCTTATAGTTTTTCAACCTTGTAACTGATGAGATCAGCATAGGTTTGGAAACATCTTAGTCTACCTTTATGATTGTTCTGCCTTCGGTTAATGTTAGCATGGATGTATTCAGCTGAGTTGACCTAGATGACTTTCTCCTGCTTCTTCTAGGCCTTAAGGGGAGCCTCAGTTCCTACCGCCCCAGTAGGTACATCATCGACTGATGCAGTCAACTCCAGACCTGCATCCTCCTGAGCTTCAACTGCCACCACCAACTCCAACCCTGGAGCCGGCTCAGCGGCAACTTCCAACACAAACTCTTTAGAGGCCTTCTCCTCAGGAACCTTATCAGCAACATCCTCCTCCCTAACTTCTGGTATAGAGACGGTCTCCTCAGGGATCCTGATCCTCACCGTCTGAATGAAATCCTTCACCTTCAGGAGCTACGTGAAGCTGCAGATCCCAAAGGCATCGAATAACACCGTCTCCTCAGCTTGAACGGCCTCCCAACCCTTCTTCTCAATCAGAACAGCAGCCTCAGGGTAAGTGGCCATCCGAGTCAGTGCGTACGTCCGGAGTTGGAAGACTTCCTCCCTAAATGCCCTAGTGAGATTGGGTAGGTGCTAAGAGATGAACCTCTCAGCCTGATTCTAGGCCAGGACTTCGAAGTCCGTCAGAATCTCTAGGTCTTGAACAGGGAATTTTCACTTAGCGTCCTCCTTCACTTCTTCTTCCTTCTTCTCCTCCTCAGTGTCTGAAGGACCAAACATTACTATTTTTAGGTCTCAGTCTTCAGAATAAAGAGGGTGTGCCTACTTCTGAGAAGGTTCCGCCTGAGTTTCCCCCTGGACATCTTCCACCTTTGGCTCCTCCTGAGCCACTTTCACCTCCAGAGTCTTCACCAACTCTACTACAGACATCACCTGAGCATCGGCGATGTCCTGCTCGTCCTGGAATGGTGCCTCAGCAGGTTGGACATTCTCTTGAGCTGCAGGTTCAACTTCCTCCTGAGCGACTTCCTGCTCACCTTCTTCATATAAAGTTACCTCTTCTTCAATAACCTCATCGACCAGCATGGTTATCTTCTTAGCCTTGGGCCTTGGTGCCCATTTGGTTTCTTGGGAGCGTCAATAGGCTCAGAGGTTTGCTCAGCTTTCTTGCCTTTCTTCCTAACAACGACCGGAGGATTCAGGTGCTTTTCCATGTCTGTATCATTTCTGAAGAGAGTGATCTTCGTGGGCAAATTGATGAAGTCCTAAAGGTCAATGTCCCCAAAGGACAGGGTTTGGAGTATTAGGGACACCCTAGTCCCATAGTGTTGGGCCTTCTTGAAGACGATTTTCCCGTCTTCCCCTACAGTGATCTTATTCAGCTCCTCCATGAGCTTCTGAAGGAAGTACTCCTCTCATTCCAGCTTCTGGAATTCTCTAACAGTCATCATTATGTAGATTTTAGGCTTAGAGATCTGTTCAGTACCACCCACGCAACCTAGAATACTCTGAGCAATAACCTCAAATAGAAGTTTGTATTTGGGTTGTAGGAGTTTCTTGTTCATATTCGAGTTGAAGGTCTCAGGCTCAATCAGAACTGCGTTCAGGAAGTCCTGCTCCTTCCCAGCACCAAAATCAGTAGGCATCTTCAGCTGGCAATCTTTAGTAGTGAGGTAAGTTGTAAATTTTTTTGACCAAACTCCTGATATTCATCTTGACCCACTTCCTCTGAATTACAGTCTTCCCACCTACATCCTTGGAATGATTGAGAGGCACAGTCGATTCCCATTCTCTATCCTTGTTCTTCTCCATCTTGAGGTAGAACGCAGCAACAAGGACAGGACATAATTTGGAGGGTCTCATGGTTACCCAGTCAAGGATGTTCGCTTTAGTGCAGAAATGACAAACTGAAGCCACATCCTTGGATTTGGAAGAATTAAAATCGGCCACGGCTTCATAGGTGATGGATTTCTTCAAGGTCTGTAGTTGCTCAAAGGATTTCCTTAAAGAGGATGCTCTAGTGTTCGCCATTGATGAATGTCTGAAAAGCTTGTTGGTCCCGAAACGAGTAAATTAGTGTATGGGTGGAATACACTGATGTCAGATTTTCCTAAAAACTCAGGAAAATGCTCTTTCAGACTTAGTCAGGAAGATCCTGATGTGTTTAGTTAAACTGATGGTCTACAGGGGTAGTAAGGACAGATCAGTAATGAACCAGATAGGCTAAGTCAGAGTGTGCTCTCAAAAGCTTAGTAGAGATAACCCACCTACTGATAGCTCGGAAGCAAGTCAGTTGGATAGCTATCTCAGTAAGCTAGAGTAAGTGCGGAATGTGAGCCCTTAGGTTTCTACTCGTTTTAGTTTCTGAAAACTTTGATCAGTCTTGCTTACGAAAACGTGTTTAAGGCTGGTGCACAGTTTTAAGTGTCAGGATGAAAGATTCGTCCTGATGGTTTGAAAACAATGCAAGTATGCTTAGTTTAATATGATGATAAGTATGATC
>JAPKLY010000145.1:44494-99339 GCA_026898435.1 Prunella vulgaris | reverse complement strand
CCCAGTCTTTCTAACCAACCAACTCACAGACTGAGGGGTTTGGTATTCACGTTTCCAACTATTGTGTGTTGATCCTTCTAAACAAAATAGCTCTAAGGATTGGATCAACACTCTAAGCAAGATACAAATCAGATTCCTACTACAACACTAGGGAAATTTAAAACTTCAGAGTGTTGCTTCAAATTTTCTTTGAGTGCTTGGAATCGTGAGAATACTTTCGCTTGGAAATTTCCCGTAACCTTGAATGGGTGCAAGGTAATTTGTATTTATAGAGTGATTTGAAAAATATCCGTTGGAGGAGATCTTGAGCAAATCAGCCTATTTTGGGGTTGTTGCAGGCTAGATGTAATAGTTGACCTTTTTCCAATGCTTAATCTGGAAAATTCTGTCCCGCCGCCTGCAACACTGAGACGCATTGAATGCCGCATTAATTGTTGTGCAAACTCCGTACATGCTTGTCGCCCACCAATTGGCTCTCCGTACAAACGGCTAGTTCTTCGATGTTGACTTGTACTTCCTCATACATTTAATCTCCGAGTTTCTTATCATTTACTCAGGATAAATACTTGTCTTTAATAGAGTCCACTGACATTTTCTTTGTCTCAGGTGTTAACATAAATGTCAACTTCCCATAGCATATGTAACCTTTTTGTTTTAGACTTACATGTATCAGATAAACTGATACAAGGCCTAAGTCAGGTCTTATGAACATTAATGCTCAGCCTGATAGGTTACATTGCCCTTCACTGACTCAGTCCTGTCCTGAGTATGCTTAGAGTACTTAGTAGAATCATAAGTCAGTGGTATTGTCTTGGATAGTCTTTAGGATGGATTTTCGGGTCTTCAGTCTTCAGTTTCAGTTCAGGCCAACTCCAAGAGTGAGACTGACTCCTTCAGGGTGAGGTGTACTTCAGACTTCAAGGTCGACTCTATCAATCTTCAGTCTTCAACACGTTCCCCCTGAACTGAATCCCTAACCTTACAATCTGAACTAGACTATCCTAACTCTTGTACTTAGGCAAATCATCAGGGGCTTTAGGATCTAATCAAAATACTCAGATTGTCCCAAAAATTTCCCCCTTTTTGATGATGCCAAAACCCTTAAGTTAATCATCCTTCCTGAGTTAATCATCCTTCCTGACACTACTTGTTCATACTGAACGGACACTCATCCTGAGTTTTGTACTCCTGGGTCATGAAGTCCTAACTCTACTGACAGCTCAACAAACCTGGTTTCAGGCAAATCCTTAGTCAGAATGTCAGCCCTCTGCTTATCAGTAGGGATTCTCTCCATCCTGATATCTTTCTTCTCAACATGATCTCTTATAAAGTGATACCTAATGTCCACATGCTTACACCTTATGTGCAAGACTGGGTTCTGAGAGATAGATATTGCAGTATTGTTATCACAATAAATTGGGACTTCAGTAGCAATTACTTGGTAGTCTCTCAGTTGTTATCTCAACCAAAGGAACTGAGCACAACAATTGTCTACCGCCATATACTCAGCTTCAGTAGTGGACGTTGCAACACTAGTTTGTTTCTTGGAAAACCAAAAGATCAGTTTGCTTCCTAGAAACTGACATGTGCCTGTGGTTGATTTCCTATCAATCCGGCAGCCTCCGTAAACAACATCAGAGTAACCTGTCAATTTTAGGTTGTCATCTGAGGGATACCAAAGTCCTAAGTTGACAGTACCTTTAAGGTATTTCATTATCTTTTTGGCACTCTCAAGATGACTCTTCTTGGGATCTGACTGGTATCTCACACAAACTCCTACTGCAAAAGTGATATCATGTCGACTTGCAGTCAAGTACAACAGTGATCCTATCAGTACCCTATACCCAGTCTAGTCTACAGAGATCCCTTCCTTGTCAAGATTCAGCTTCTCATTAGTATTCATGGGAATCCTAGAAACCTTGTTGAACTGACAACCAAACTTCTTAATCAAATATTTAGTATATTTAGACTGGTTGATGAGGATTCCTAAGTCTATGCATTTATAATATTACACCGGTTCAACCGCTTTAAAAATGGTTAGACCCGGTCGAACCCTGTCCGACCAAAAATTCTAAGGTGACCGGGTCAACTTCCGCTTTTAAAACATAGGTACCTGTGATTTGCACCAGATCCAAACCTTTACGAGTGGGTAGCAATTCCATACAATCCTTCTCCCTACACCAATCTCCTGAACTTGTGCATTCAAAATAGTTAAATTGGTTATAGAGTATAATATGTGGATAACTACTTGTTTTAACTCTTAAATCATATCAATTATCTAAGACAGTCTCATGTGCACCAGTTGTACTATACGATTGGGAACAACTGTGTAACATTATTCAACTCTGACAGAAACATGACATTAACTTTAAATGAAACGTGTAAACACATATACATAAAACATAGACATAAAATTTTACAAAAGAAAAAGTAAAATAAAATTTGACACTAGCTTTAAAAAAATATGCATGACACTAGTTTTTACTAAAACGCTATAATTATATGGAGTTAAAAACTGTGCAACTAGTATACATGGGACCTTATCATACACATGTAACAATTTTTTTTTTTGAAAAATGAATGATACAAATAAGACATGGGACCTTATCATACAAATGTAACAAAATTTTTTTTTTTTTGAAAAATGAATGATACAAATAAGAGCATCATATACAAATGAGTGGTATTATAAAGAAAAAATAATAGGTGAAATAAAATTTTGTAGGTGAGTGAGTTATTAATTATAATTATATTACAAATTAATACATACTCCCTCCGTCCCAACATTTTCTTCATAGGTGGAGTTTCACGCATATTAAGAAAAAGTGAAGTATGTGAGCGTGAAGTTAAATAATAAACTATAAAAAATGTACTTTATTGACTTTTGTGAGTGTGAGTTGTTTTCTTTTTTGGGGTGTGAAGAAAGAGTTGGACATCCATATAAGGAAAGTGTGAAATTTATCTTGGGACAGAGGGAGTATAATTTTGTGGAGAGAAAGCCGAGATTGGATTTGGAGTTGATGGTGGATTTGCGGGAGGGAATCCAAGTCCGTGTTTTTAATTGGAATTGAAAGTGTTGAAACTGTTAGGACTTTGTACGCACACACACGATAACGAAAAGAATAAACACGAGATTTGTTTACCCAGTTCGTCTTGCGACTACGTCTGGGGGCGATGCCAAGCTAGGTTTTTTCACTATGATTTTCAGATACGGATTACAATGAGAAGATATCAATTTATAAAGAGCATTCGTCCTAACCCTAAACCCATTAGGATCAACTGGGCCGAAGAAAAAATGTGCCCCAAAAATTCGCCGGCGAGTTGGATCGCCGTTATAGGACTCGCGATTCGGTCAATTTTAGACTCCACACTCCAACAATCTCCCACTTGGAGACTAAATCGTCCATGTAACCATATCTTCTTGTTTCTCCTCCCTTATCCTCCTGGCATCGCCTAGCCTTATCTTCAAGTTCCAAGGCCAATTGAAGCTATGCATAGCTTCAACTTTTCTAAGGTCACCACCTTAGTAAACATATCCGTTGGATTCTCATTTCCAAGTATCTTCATAAGCTGCAAGATCTTCCTTTCCAAAAGATGACGGATGTAGTGATACTTCAACTCAACATACGCCGGATTCTTTGCAAGAAATATAGCACTTTGACTATCACTGAAAAGAGTACTATTTTCATGCTCCTTCCCAAGTTCCCCCAAGAGAGTCTGCAACCACACCATATCTTTACTTGCCTCTGTCACAGCTACATACTCTGCCTCCGTAGTGGACAATGCAACAACCTTCTGCAACTTAGAAGTCCAAGATATAGCAGTACCGCCATAAGTAAAAACATACCCGGTTGTACTTTTTCTCCCATCGAGGTCATTTGATGCCAAGTCTGCATCCACATAACCCACCAGTGCCAAATTCTTGCCTTTGAAACATAAAGCCTTGTCTGTGGTACCTCTCAAGTATCGCAGGACCCACTTCACTGCTTCCCAATGTTGCTTGCTCGGATCACCCATGAACCGGCTTACTACTCCCACTGCATGAGCAATATCTGGTCTTGTACACACCATGGCATACATGATGCTACCAATTGCTAGGGCATATGGTACCCTCATCATTTGAGCACGTTCCTCCTTATTCCTTGGTGACTCCTTCCTTGAAAGTTTGAACTGACTGCCCAGTGGAACACTCACAGGCTTTGACTCTGACATGCTGAATCTTTCCAAGACCTTCTGATTGTAACTCGCCTGCGAAAGATACACATTTCTCGTCGCCTCATCACTTTCAATCCTCATGCCCAAAATCTGCTTTGCCTCTCCAAGATCCTTCATGGAGAACCGTTCTGATAACTGTCTTTTCAACTTATGTACTTCTCTTGCATCAGCTCCTACGATCAACATATTATCAACATATAGCAAGAGAATAAGAAAGCTACTGTCAAACCTCTTGTAGTAGCAACAATGATCAGCGTGGCATCTTTGGTAATGAATCTCCATCATAAAGTTGTCGAACTTCTTGTACCACTGCTTTGGAGCTTGTTTTAGACCATACAAGCTCTTCTTCAACTTGCATACAAGTAGCTCCTTTCCCTTCTTTACAAACCCCTCAGGTTGTGTCATGTATAACTCCTCTACCAAGTCACCATGGAGGAATGTCGTCTTCACATCCATCTGATGCAACATCAAGTTTTCTGTAGCTACAATACTCAACGCCGTTCGAATAGTGGTTAGTTTCACAACAGGAGTAAAGACATCAGTATAGTCAATACCATGTCGTTGTTCAAACCCCTTGACAACCAGCCGGGCTTTGTAGCGTTTGCTACCATCAGCTTCATTCTTAATTCTATAGACCCACTTGCAGTGCAAAGCCTTCTTGCCTTTTGGGAGCTCAACGAGTTCCCAAGTGCCATTCAGCAGAAGAGAAGCTAACTCGTCATCCATTGCAATTCTCCATTTCTGTCCGTCTACATTCTGCCCTGCCTCTGTATAACACTCAGGTTCACCACCATCAGTAAGTAACAAGTAGTAGTTAGAGGGCGAATACCTTTCAGGTGCACGTCGCTCTCTAACTGGTCTCTGCAGCGGATTTTCCAGTGGTGGTGGGGTCATTGGTTCTTCAACAAGAACCTCCTCTTCTTCATTCTGACTCTTCTTACTCCCACTCGAGTTTGAGACGTCTAACTCGATTTCTTGGGTATTGGTCTTGTCAGAATTTGATGCCTCCAAACTGTCTTTGTACATTACCTGTTCATTGAAAACCACATCTCTACTGCGGATGATCTTTTGGTTATTCTCATCCCAGAGTCTATAACCGAACTCATCACCACCAAAACCAATAAACGTACACTTAACAGATTTAGCATCTAACTTACTTCTATCAACAGAACTAATATGAGCATAAGCAACACAACCAAAGACACGCAAGTGAGACAGATTTACCTCTTTTCCCATCCATACTTCCTCGGGTATTTTGTTCTCCAATGGAACTGATGGACCTCTATTAATTAGATATGCTGTTGTGTTTACTGCATCTGCCCAAAACATCTTAGGCAGCCCACTCTTCAGCCTCATGCATCTAGCTCGCTCATTCAGAGTTCTATTCATCCGTTCTGCAACTCCATTCTGCTGGGGAGTTCCTCTCACAATCTTCTCCATGTGAATCCCATTCTTAGCACAATATTCCTTGAACTCACGGAGTTCATATTCACCTCCATTGTCAGAACGAAGACACTTTACTTTCAGCCCCGTATCATTCTCTACAAGGGCTTTCCACTTCCTGAAAATATCAAATGCATCAGTTTTATTTTTTAGAAAGTAAATCCATACCTTCCGAGTGGAGTCATCGATGAAGGTCATGTAATACTCCGAACCACCAAGAGACTTCACAGACGGTGGTCCCCATAAATCGCTATGCACCAACTCCAGCTTTTCTGCCTTCAAGGTTCTGCCACCTCTCGAGAAACTGACCCTTCTCTGTTTCCCAAAAACACAGTCCTCGCATATGCCAACTTCAACAGATTTTAGCCTAGGAAGTCTCCCTTTCGAACACATTACCTTCATTCATTTCTCGCTCATGTGACCCAGCCGACAGTGCCACAAATCAACATTAGTCGTAGCTTCTACGAGATCAATGCAGTCCTTGGAGTTAATTGTAGTATACAACGTACCCTCCTTCTTTCCCCGCGCTACTATCATGGCTCTTTTGCTAATCTTCCAACTGTTGCTGCCGAAAGTCACTAAGTATCCCTCTACATCGAGCTGCCCGATTGAAAGCAAATTTCTTTTCAATCCTGGAATGTGCCTCACACCATTCATCTTTAATGTTGTTCCGTTTGGTGTGGATATAGGAACATCTCCTTTTCCCACGATCTTCAAGGGCTCATCATCAGCAAGGTAGACTTGTCCAAATTCCCCAAACACATAATTCTCCATTATTTCAGCATCACTGCAAGAATGGAATGATGCTCCAGAATCCAACACCCACGATTCCAGTGGACTACTGACACTTAAGACCAACACATCTTCAACATCATATGTGGCTGCGTTTGCTGTCTCCTTCTGTCCCTTCTCGTTCTGCCACCTTCTTGTTTTTCTTGAGTGTTGTACACTGGTTCCTGTAGTGACCAAACTCGTCACAATTCCAACACTGAATTGAGTCTTTGT
Organism: Prunella vulgaris; assembly: GCA_026898435.1. Lineage (NCBI taxonomy): Eukaryota > Viridiplantae > Streptophyta > Magnoliopsida > Lamiales > Lamiaceae > Prunella > Prunella vulgaris. The sequence goes on along the minus strand of JAPKLY010000145.1, from coordinate 92,676 downwards.
CTTTCTTGGATTGACTCTTTCCTTTGGACTTTGATCTGCCACGACTTTTCCTACTCTTCGATCTGCCCCTATCCTCCGTGTTCAGCGCTGACCCTGGAGTAGATCCAGACTCTTTTCTGCGAACCTCCTCGCTGATCATCAGATCCCTCACTTCGTCAAGCTTCAGTTTATCTTTAGCAGATGAAGCGCTAACTACAGTTACTGTGGCGGCCCAACTATCTGGCAAAGAAGATAACAAAACTAAGGTAAGTACCTCATCACTGAATTCGATCTCGACTGAACACAACTGTCCAATGATCATATTGAACTCATTCAGATGTTGCTGCACGAGTGTGCTCTTCGACATTCTGAGGTTGAACAACCGTCTGATCAGATGAACCTTGTTCGCGGTTGTGGGCTTCTGATACATCTACTCCAAGATTTCCAGCATCTCCCTTGCGGACTTGGCTTTAGTCGTGTGGTAGGCTACGTTCATGGACAGCGATAAGCGTATCACACTCATCGCCTTTCTGTTCAACAGATTCCAACCATATCTTCGGGTTTCACCTCCTCTTCTAAGGGCACGTACATATCTTTACCATAGAGATAATCCTCAATCTGCATCTTCCAGAACCCGAAATTCGATCCGTCAAACTGTTTGATTGAAATCTTCTAATCGTTCATCGTGGCTGCTCCCTTCGAACACACAACTCTTGATACCAGTTGTTAGGAATTTGTACGCACACACACGATAATGAAAAGAATAAACACGAGATTTGTTTACCCAGTTCGTCTTGCGACTACGTCTGGGGGCGATGCCAGCCATATTTTTTCACTATGATTTTCAGATATGGATTACAATGAGAAGATATCAATTTATAAAGAGCATTCGCCCTAACCCTAAACCCATTAGGATCAACTGGGCCGAAGAAAAAATATGCCCCAAAAATTTGCCGGCGAGTTGGATTGTTGTTATAGGGCTCGTGATTCAGTCAATTTTAGACTCCACGCTCCAACAGAAACAAGCATAAAATTGGGAATGTGGAAATCTCAAATCCAAAAGCTAGTAGTAGTAGTGTCCAATGTCCATGTCCATGTCCATGTCCATGCACAGAAAGAAGAGTGAAGGTACAATCACTTTCAGCAACGACAAGGGAATCATGCCGCTGATGTGGTGAAACCACACTGACCGCCCTACTCACCCTCCCCCTTTTCTCCTTCCTTCCTTCCTTCCTGCAATAAACACACGTATATATAACCACGCACATTTAGAGAGAGGAAACAAAAAACCTTGCGGAAATCTGGAGAGAGAGGCAGAGAGATGGAAGAAGAAGAAGGAAACAACACCAATGGGGAAGAAGTTCTAGGTTCAAGTTTGACACTAGAAAAAGTCGCCGCTGCCAAACAGTTAATCGAAAATCACTACAAGAATCAGATGAAAAGCATACAGGAAAGAAAAGAAAGGCACGTTTCTATGCTGTGCTGAAGAGTGAATTTAGCTACTTAGAGTTGTAATTTGAGTTCGTTTACGAGATCTAGCATTTTGCTTTTACTTATTCGTTTTGTTTTTGTTTGGGTAAATTGTAGCTTGTGGATGTTGGGTTCCGAAAATAACTTTAAATTTTGATTGATTAGATAAAACTGGGTAGTTTGATGCAAAAATAGATGGTGGTGAATTGAAGTGTTTTTCTGTTTCTTTGGGAAAATATTCCATTTCTAGTGATGCAATGAGATTGCGTGCTAATTTAACTACTATGATTAAGATACTGAAAGTTGACCATGTCTATGAGGTCTTCAGTTAATTTCTTGTTTATGGATATGCCTCAACTTTATACAACTCTGGACGGGGAGTAACTTTGCATACTCAACACACAATGAGAGTTAGTGATATTAGCATATTAGTTTGTGCGAGGCATGATTGATGGGTGAATTACATTGTGTTACTTATACTTATAGCAAGTTGGACTTGCATAGAAGTAACATTCAATCTACTTGATGATAATGCATTAGAGCCAAAATATCTACCTCTTTAGATTTATAGTCACAGAGTATGGAGCTAAATGTTTGGATCTTCATGCTCATGTTTCTTACTCTTGGCGGTGGATACTAGAAAGGAAGTTGGCATCTTCTGATGTGCCCAAAGAGGAACAGATAAATCTAATTAAAGATTTAGAACGGAAGGGAACAAAGTATATGCGATTGAGAAGGAACAAGATATGTGTTGATGATTTTGAACTTCTAACCATTATAGGCCGTGGAGCCTTTGGAGAGGTTAGTGATTTGCATTCATATCTCTCATCTTCAATTTCAGTATTGATTCTCTAATATTACCAAGCAACTGCAGGTTCAGTTATGCAGGGAAAAAAATCAAGCAATATTTATGCCATGAAGAAGTTGAAGAAATCTGAAATGCTTTCTAGAGGACAGGTAGTATAATAGACAGAAATGTAGAACTTTGTTTTTGTTATTGTCTTTTGTGGACTTTAACCATACAACAGTTTATGAGAAACTCCAAGTCTCTCTTCGAGGTTAACATTTGGCATAAGTTGAATCGTTCGTCCTCTTTTTTCTCATCATCTTGTGACTTATGAACTATTGTATGAATTCTTGGAAATTATTCTTCACTTTCAGATCAATACATCTGAAATTCTTCTGCTTTATAGGTGGAACACGTTAGAGCAGAGAGAAACCTGTTGGCGGAAGTGGCAAGTCACTGCATTGTTAAATTGTATTACTCTTTTCAAGATGCTGAATATTTGTATCTTATCATGGAGTACCTCCCTGGTGGGGACATGATGACTCTGCTGATGAGAGAAGACACACTTTCTGAAAGTGTGGCTAAATTTTATATTGCTCAAAGTGTATTGGCCATTGAGTCCATTCACAAGCATAATTATATACATAGGTCTGTGTAATCGAATATTGGACTTATGCATTCAGCTCATCATCCACAGACTTTGCCCGTTATAATGGTCTAAGAAATAGGTTGATCTTGTGGACCTTTTATTTCTGTTTAGGGATATCAAACCAGACAACCTTCTTCTTGACAAAAATGGTCACATAAAGCTATCAGATTTTGGTCTTTGTAAGCCACTTGATTGTAGAGCTTTATCTACTGTGAATGAAAATGAGGCTATGGATGATGAGAATATAAGGGAACCAATGGACGTTGATGGCCGTTTTCCTGTCGCTGCAAATGGTAGTAGCTGGAGGAGTCCTCATGAACAACTTCAGCACTGGCAGATGAATAGGAGAAAGCTGGTAAGAAGTAGGAGGTTTTTTATTTTTACTATATCTGTTGGATTAGGGACCTGCCTGCTATGCATGCTTGAATTTTGAAGATTAAAATGTCAAAAACACTTAGCATGTGCTGTAGATGTCTCTTTTTCTAAAATACTTAACTCACAGACACACAGTGTATGTACAAGCGGCCGATGGTAAGAAGATGTGCCACAATTAAGTCAATCTGATCCAGCTTCCTCCCTAGTTTCCTCTTTGTAAAATCCATCTCTGCCTTATTGCCTCTGGTTGTTGTAGCATCTGGGGGAGTATTTTTTAAGATTGAGTTCAATTTAAATATATAGAAGTCTTACTACTTTTGATATACCAAAGAACAAAATTATCTTAAAGATCATATCATAGGACTAAAATCTCAGTAAGTGGAGCTGAAATTCTCCTGTTTGCTTGCATTGCTTTTCAGTTCATTAAGTTAATTCCTGCACTCATATTTTTAAGGCATTTTAAACTGTGGGTACACCAGACTATATTGCTCCGGAAGTGTTATTGAAGAAAGGATATGGCCTGGAGTGTGACTGGTCAGTTCTATTCTTTCCTCTCTTTGAAGGCTAATATTTTTTTAGTTTTATCTCGTCCCGCTAACATCAATGTGCATGCAGGTGGTCCTTGGGGGCAATTATGTATGAAATGCTTGTTGGCTATCCCCCTTTTTATGCTGATGACCCTATGACCACTTGCAGGAAGGTATAGTTTTCTAATTTAGTGGGCATTATTCATCCAAAAAATAGACTACAACTTTAAATTGTGCATAATCCCACTTTCTGGTGGGTTGGCACCTTCGTATGAATGAAAAATAAACACAGAACATCTATATCACTCATGAGTTGTGTGATAAGATAAGCTGCTTTTCATGGGAGAATCAAAGATACTTGGCCATATCTTGTCAGCCATTTAATTGCTGTTTTAGTGGCTTTTGTATTGGAAATTGCCTTGGTATCTAAAGACTTAAATAGTGAATGCAACATAATCCCCTATACAGATAGTATTATTGTTGAAGCAATTTTGATTCGAGATCTGATAAGGTGACTAATGATTACCAGATTGTTCACTGGAAAAATTACCTGAGATTTCCTGAGGACACCAAATTGAGTCCTGAGGTAAAAGATCTCATATCTAGATTACTCTGTGATGTGGAACATAGGCTTGGAACTGGTGGAGCTGCTCAGATAAAGGTACGAGTTAAAGATTGAATTTCCCACACTCTCTCTCTACTTCCACACACTTAGTCACTTGAGTTATAAATGTGTGCTTACAGGCTCACCCTTGGTTTAACGATACTGAATGGGATAAATTATATGAAATGGAAGCAGCCTTCAGACCAGAGGTTAATGGGGAGCTGGACACTCAGAACTTCATGAAGTTTGATGAAGTACACTCTTGTCTCGTTGCTTTATTAATTTTCTTGCTATCGGTTCTACTTTGCCTAAAGATATTTACAGATACCAACTTGTACCAGTTTCAGGGCAAGTGCTTTCTGTTGTCTCCTCTTTTTAATAGACCAATTGATGCAAATTTCTTATTGCTTCAAATAGTTGGCTCCTCCAACGCAAGCAAGATCGGGCTCAGGACCTTCACGAAAGGTTTTTCTCTCTTTCTCTATGCATATTAAGTTTCAGTTACAAATTCCTACAAAATAATCAGTTCATGCTCAAATATCTGCTGAATCTATAATATTTCACTTGCATCTGCCAATCAACTGTATGCCATCATGATAAGATTCTCATTATTACTGTACTTTTTAGTCTTTAACTTGATGATGAACAAAGTATACACATAGCTTGACCATCATGTTTGAGTAGATGAATCTTAATCCGAAAGATCTGAGTTTTGTTGGGTATACATACGTACAAGAACTTTGATGCTGTCAAGGCGTTGCGCTATTCATCAGGTAATTAAGGATCTGCTGTCCTAATTTTTTTTATACAAACTCAATCTTGCAACTCCGGCAGGGCGATTCCATGTAGAGCTTAAATGCCATATGTATTCCATTTTGATGATTTTGAAATTTCTTGTATGCCAAAATTACGTAATTTACCTCTATGTCGGGAAACCATTATATACGGATAGAATGTCTCAATCACAGGAGAGGGTCTCGTATGTACGGATGCTGGTAGAGGTGGATGCTGGCTTACTACTTGTAAGGGGGGTTACTGTACAACTTCCACACAGTGAATGGATACAACTGGTGGTGGAGTTTGAATTCCAACTCAAATACTGTACTCAATGCAGAAGGTTTGGGCATATTATGGGGTTATGTCCACCTGTGGAGACATAGGAAAGGAGGGAAAAATATCTTAAAAGGGAGGAAAAGATAAAGAGGGAGGGGGGGGGGGGGGGGGTAATGTTAGAGTTGAAGGGAAGAAAGGGGGTTGAGAAAGTGGAGATATGGGAGGAAAAGCAATAGAGGGAAGGGGGGGGGGGGAGCAGATTTGGTAGTATAAGGGAGGAAACGGGAGAGGTTAGTATGATGGAAAAGGCAGCTGGTTAGGTTTTGGTAGAGTTGAAAAGCCAGAAGAAAAAAAGGATTGAAAGAAAGGAGGTATGTGGGGAAAAAATAGTGGGAGAAGGGATAAATTAGAAGGTATTGATACTAATTTAAGTCTGGAAAAAGGGGTAATTAAAGGGATTTCTGGGAGTGAGAAGATAGTTTCTCAGGGGTTGGAAAAGACAGGTGTTTATCTTTAGATGGGGGGTTTGAGAAGAAAATTTTATAATTCATCAACTAAGATTGGTGGGAAAAAAGTAAGTATGGATTGTAAGAATCCGGGGAATATGGGGGAGATAATGTGAGACAGGGAGGATATTTTGTTAAAAAAGAGGTAATTAAAAGAGTAAATTTGATAAAAACAGCAACAAATTAATCACAATTTTACATTGCATTCACTTAGCTAATAATCTTACATTCTACGACTATTCAACCCTTGTTCACTAGTTTCTGTTTGAACAAATAATTATCATCTATGGGAGACGCAGTTGTTATTTTGATTGAGAATTTAAACAAACTAATTCTACAAGAGATTGAATTGATTTTGTGAATGAAAGATAAAATGATTTAGATTTTCAAAACTCTAAGCACCATTCTGAGTATGCTGGACGTTGTGGAATGCAAATGGTTTGGTAATCATTCAATTCAAGATTCGCTAAGAAGACTTGGTGATATGGTTTTCGAGTTCGAGGACCTCGTGGATGACTGCAACACCGAGGTTCAGAAAAGAGTTGTAAAGATGGTTCCCTTAAAAGTTAAGAAGCTCTTTCACAAGTACTTGATTGCCACAAGGGTGAAAAAGGTTATCAAAAAATTGAAGACGGGAGATTGAGTTGTCATTAGGGTGAGAAAATATCGAAAATACCGGTATACCGGATTTTACCATACCAAAATTTATCAAAATTTTCGGTATGGTATGGTATCGTATTGAAAATTTTGGTACGGTAACGATATATAAATATAAAAATTTCTGTATACCGCGATATACCATAATATTTTCGGTATATTGAAATATTTTGGTATGCCGAAATATATTGCGGTATACCGAAAATAACATATTGGAAATATTTCGGTATATCACGTTATCTCAACATTTTCAGTATACCAAAAATACTAAAATTTTCGGTACACCGTTGTCTTACAAAAATTTTGGTATATACCAAATATTTTTGTATGACATCGGCATTGATATTTCCGATATTGAAAATTTTGGTACGATAACGGTAAATAACGAAAAAAATTTCGGTATCCGTCGTACGGTCTACCCATTATCGTCATCATTGAACCAAATCATATACTCCCTCCGTCCCGGAGCAACTTACAAGGGGTGGAGGGCACACAAATTAAGGAAAAAAAGGAATAAAGTAAAAAAAGTAGTGTTTTGAGGGTTAATTTGGTAAAATTTTATGTAAAAAGTAAAGAAGTTAGTTGGATTGAGTGTAATGTGGGCCCAAAAAAGTGAAAAAGTAGTGGCATTTTGTGTAAATATGTAGATATTGTGAGGGTGAAGTTTATAAAAGGGTTTCCATTTTTGGCCTTGCAAGTTCCTCTGGGACGTCCCGAAAAGGAAAACCTGCAAGTTCCTCTGGGACGGAGGGAGTATTTTGCATAGATAAAGAGAGAAAAAATAATGGATACATTGTTGAGTCATTTTTAGATAATCGACTCTCAATGTTGCCAATTGTGGGAATTGGACGTATGAGTAAGAAAACATTTGCTCAACTAATCTATCATGACCAGATAGTGAATCACCACTTCAAAATCAAATTATGGTTATATGTTTTTCCCTTTGTGGCTTGAAGTTTATACTCAAATCGATTATAGAACTTTTGTCCGCTTAGAATCCAGAATTAAAGAATGTGGACTCTCTACAATGCCAGTTTCGCCAATGTTTGAACACGAAAAACTACTTATTGATACTGGAATGACAATGTTAATAAACAATTTTTCATGTTCCCACATTGACGAGTACTGGCGCTGTAGAGAGTCTAGATTCTCCAAATTTGGTTTCTGACCGGTCAAAAATTCTATAATCGATTTTAGTATAAACTTCAACTCATAATGAGGAGAAACATATACCCATAATTTGACTTTGAAGTGGCTATGCACTCTCTGGTCATGATAAATTAGTTGAGCGAGTGTTGTCTTACCCAGACCTCTGATTCCCACAATTGGTAACACCGAGAACCGATTATCCCATGCTTGGCTCAGCAATGTATCCATTATCTTTTCCCTCTCTTTGTTTCTGTCAAATATGTGTTCTGGCTCAACGATGACGGACCCAGTCTCCCGCCTCCAATCATGCTGCAACTCTCCGGCAGAAGTTTCAGTAAGTTGAAACTTATACCGGTCGCTTGCAAGCGAGTTCAATTTCTAAACAGCCTCATTCACCTTCGTCTCAATCTTGTACTTGTGGTAAAGCTTCTTAACATTTAAGGGAACACCTTTACAGTGCCTTTTTTGGACCTCAGTGTTGCAGTTGTCCACGAGATCCTCGAGCTCGCAAGCCATACTATAAGTCTGCTTAGCCAATCTTTAATTAGCTGGCTAGCAAACTGTTTACATTTTGTGTCTTCCAGCACACTCTGGATGGTGCCCAGAGTTCCTAGAGGTTTTAGTCATTTCATCTTCCACCCCGAAAACCAATACAATCTTTTGTTGATTAGTTTGATTAAATTCTCAATCAAAACAGCGACAACTGATGTATAAGGGTTGAATAATCGTAGGAGTACCGAAAGATGTACGATGATTAGGTAAGTGTATGCAATGTTTAACTGTGGTTAATTTGTTACTTTTCTTATCACGATTACTAATAGAAGTGCTTGTTGTCACCTTTAATAACTCTTATTGGTATATTATTCCTTTCTTTACTTCTCCGTTATCAGATATTCATTTCTCTGCAAAATGAATCAAGAGCATTTCTTTCTTTCTACCTACATGAACCAGTATTATTCCTTTCTTTCCGTCTACTTTACTTCCTCTCTAAAAAATTGCAATTGTGCTATATAGCATCATTCAAATGCTCCCCGTATCTGTTTTTGTCTATTAATGGCAATAAAACAAAAAATACACATCAATATTTTTCATTAAAGTGAAAACCATCCTCCCAACATTGATCTTTTATATAATTTATTCGTTTATGTTTGGTCTTGCTGGAACTGAATTTTCAATTTCCATCCTTAAGGTGAAGAGAAAATTAATTGCGAAAATATCAAAATTCTTTTTTTATCGATAAAAGATAAATATAGATAAAAAATATGCTCAGCTCATTAGAGCCGATGTGGTACAATCTTACAATTCAGTACATCGGCTTATACTCCAATAAAACCAAATATCCTTTTACGATTCGTCTAGAAACATTAAGTCTAACTATCATCATCATTACAACCATAGTGAATCTGCCCATCATATGTATCTGCATCATCAACATTGTTCTTCATCATCCTTCATGCAATATATCATCTCATTTGGCTACAACAGGCCATCATTTGTATCACTTGCGAAGCAGCCCATTCTTTGTTTCAGTGCATCAGCATGTATCTTTTGTGAAGCATTGATCTCTGTAAGCTCCAAAACTCTCCCTTTACTCTTTTGTGAAGCATCCTTTGTATCAGCATCAACGTCGTCATCATGCATCCAAAAAACCTGTCATATTCAGCAGTCATCAGCAGCAATCTGCCCAAACAAAAAATAATCATCTACCTACTATAATAATTGAATCATCTCTTATACTTAAAGTTCCTCCTTCCATCTGCTTTGAGGTGTCCCACTATAATACATCCTCCCTTTCTATGGGCAGACTTTTTATAGATGTATAGATTATTAGTTGATGTAATATTGAAATATTTATGAGAGTTTGATGGATGAAGTCTACCATTAGATGATGCGTTATTTAAACTACAATATACACACTCTTTTGATTTAAACTAAATTGTGGTGCTACTAGCCGGTACCGATGAAAGAAAATTGTGTTTGTATTTTTCTGTAACCAATCAGTTGTGAACTTTAGAGCCTTACAATTTAAATGAAGAGGCCTTACACAGAAGTGCAATTTCATTTTCATTGTGATGTTTTTTCTGTGCATTGCTTTTTCTGATCGGCACCATGGTGGCACTTGGCCACCATGGCTTTCACCATATGCCCTTCCCCGACGAGTTCAACTATCTCTTCTTCACGATCGCCCAGCCCGGGACGGAAATGATCGGGTATCATGCCCTCAAGCCTTGGACTCTAAGCTTTTTTTCAACCTTTCCTCCAAGGTGTCGAGGTGGAACAAGAAGTGGTGGTGGGTTGACGGTACCTGGCAGAGTCTTGAGCCCGGAAATCAGGAGATCAAAGAGATTCCCCGCCAATACATGCCGCGGACTCGAAGAGGTACAATTTCTTTGGTTCTTGTCTCATGGACTGATCTTATTTCCCTTTTTCTATTGCAGACCGCTCTCTGCCCGTATACAAATGCAACATTGCTTTTTCTAATCTATTTTTGTCTTTCATTTCAACATCTGCATACCGTATACAAACAAAGCTGAAGGATATTTGCATCAGTGTTGGTCAAGTCCCAAATGAGGATATACAGTTTCTGATTTAACTCGTGGACTGATATGAAGGATTTTATGGTTTTTCATTTATGTAATTCGAATGCCTTTGATTCATCTTCTGTTATCTCCTGCAGGATAACTGATGACTTCATCAAGAAAAGGCCATTGTTTTGCTCGCAAAGTGTGCTAAGAAGGTGGATTTAATGAAAAACCCCATCTCCATGCCAACTAGTATTTTCTGTAATATAGCACTTAAATTGGTGATACCCTAACAATATACAAATTTAATTGTGCTTTTTCTTAAAAAGTCATGACTATTGATTGAGAGGACAACTAATTATTCGGTTTGTTTCCTGTTACATTCTCAATACCTCTATTATACCATAGTTACTCTGGGATGGCTTTTTTTTTTTTTTTTTACTCCCTCCGTCCCCCAAATTTATTCTCATTTGTATGGACACGGATTTTAAGAAAAGTGAGATAAAGTAGATAAAGTGAGGATATTGTGGAATAGTTGTGGGGTCCACCATAAAATAAAGTGATTGTTTGTGAGTGTGATAATAAAATAATATTTTCTAAAAGAGGGGTGGGAATAAATTTGGGGGACGAACGAAAATGGAAAGTGGGAATAAATTTGGGGGACGGAGGGAGTACTTTTATCAATGAAATCATATTTCTGTTAAATTACAACTCATGCAGGGCGGTGCCACATAGAGCTTCAAGACGTTGTAGAGTACACCATATTATGTTTTGATGTGTTGCACAACAAAGCACCTTGAAGCACTGCTGGGCATCGCCCTACAAAGTAGCATAAACAAAATCTGTATCTCCTCCCTGGTGAAGTTTGTATGGTTTTTCATTTAATGTAATTGAAATGCTTTTGAATTATTTCAGCTATCTCATGCAGGATAATTGATCTCTTGCATCAAGAAAAGGCCACTGTTTTGCTTGCGAAGTGTGCTAAGAAGGTGAATTTAATGAAAATCCCTCTCTCCATGCCAACTAGTGTTTCTGTAATCTAGCACTTAAATTGGTGATAACATAATAATATACAAATTTCATTGTGTTTTTTCTTTAAAAGATCATGACTCTTGGCTGAGAGGACTACTACTTATTCAGTTTTGTTCGCTGTTAAATTCTCATTACCTTGATGCTTCAAAAAAAAAAAAAAAAGAACTCATTACCTCTAGTATATGAATATCATAGTTATTCTGGGTTGGCTTCTTTTTTAATCGATGAAATCATATTTCTTTAGCAGATGATTCATTATTGTCAAACACCTGAGCTCAGTCTAAATTTAGGGACAATTGTGACATAACAGATTGTCAAGCAGAAAACCATTTGCTATTCTCACTATCAAAAATTTGTAAATATATCTAAAAATTTAAATGCACAATAGGTGGGCCCCTAATTACAACACCCAACAATATTATCACACATGCCCAGTTTGGGGAGGAAAATTGCAACTCCTGCAGGGCGGTGCCACGTAGAGCTTTAAGACATTGTAGTGTACACCATGCTATACTATGATGTGTTGCACAGTAAAACACCTTGAAGCATCGATTGTCATTGTCCTGCAGGGTAGCATGAACAAAAACTGATTCTCCTCCCTAATGAAGTTTGTGTGCTTTTTTCATTTTTTGTAATTGAAATGCCTTTGATTATGCCATGTAGAATAATGGATCACCATATGTTTCTGGCAGGAAATTTCGTATTGAAAATGCTGGAATAACAACAAAATAGGCGCCTCCCACAGCTATTCAATTCTTTTCACCTCTAGCATAACATAGTTATTATTGAATGGCTTCTTTTTTTTCTTTAAATGGATGAAATCATATTTCATTAATAAATTATTCATCGCTTTCAAACACATGGGTCACCAGTCTATAAATCTGTATTACACATTGGGACACTTGTGGCATAACAGATTTTTAGAATATTTTTTCACCATAAAAAATTATTTTAACTTATATAAAAAAATTTCAAATCGTGTAGGGAGGTGCCAAGTAGAGCTTTAAGATATCACATCGTACAACATATTATATGTTGTATAATACAACACTCTGAATGAGTGGTTGGCACCACCCTATAGGGTAAGCATAAATAGAACTTGAACCTCCTCCTCGGTGAAGTTTTTATGGTTTTTCATTTCATGTAATTGGAATGTCTTTGATTTATCTTCTGTTATTTCATGCAGGATTTGATATCAGCATCAGCATCAAGAAACGGTTACTTTAGAATCATTTTTTTGCTTGCAAAGTGTGCTAAGAAGGTGAATTTGTGAAAGTCCATAACAGTGCATTCATTTAATGAGTTGGAGGTTTTACATGAAAACTATATCTATACTATATTAAAAAGTGTCTAACAAGTGAGAAACTTTTTTGGACCTTTTTGCCCTGGTACTGTCTGATTTGCACAATTTAATCCTTTTCCTAACCTATTTTCACATTAATACCCACCCCCTCTGCCGAACTATTATCGTCTCATCATATTCTTCTTCTAACTCCTCCTCTCCATAAATCGTCACGGTTTTCTCTGCTAGGGATGGAAATGGGGCGGATTCAAACCCGGACCCGCCACGAACCTGCCCCGTACGGTCCGCGTAAAAACCCTGTCAAACGGGTCGCGGGGCGGGTTTGGACCCGTTTGACCAAAAACCTGCCGAGTTTGGGACGGGCCTTGGTATTAGGTGGACCCGCCCCGAACCCGTATATATATATATATATATATATATATATATTAATTATATATATATAGTTAAATAAATATATTATATATATTATATATGTATAATTAAATATATAAAAATTAGACTATTAATTAACATATTCATTAAATTATTAGATTAAATATGTGCATAAAGTCATGAGCAAAAATTGTACAAATTATAGTTTATTATTTTTTTTTATTATTTTAATTTCAATGAACAATATATGTTTGATTTTAAATATTCAGATTTAATAAGTTGAAACTTGAAGTGGATTATTTTGCATATTTATTGTTGTTTGAATTATGCATATGCATATTGATGTTATATTTTAAAATTTATTATATTTTGTGTAAAGTATTTGATATGTATGATAAAAAAAAAAAGGCGGGTAGACGGGTCGGGGCGGGTAAAACCCGCCGGGTTCATGGGACGGGACGGGGCGGGTCCAACTCATAATTAAGGCGGGGCGGGTCTCGGGTCCTAAAGATTCTTGGCGGGGTGGGTCCTGGGACAGGCCAAACCCTTCCCAGACCCACCCCTTTGCCATCCCTATTCTCTGCACAAGCCAATTTCATGCGTGTAGTTGTGAATTCACATATGAAAGTGGAAGACTCAAATGATTTGAGGGTGGAACTGTTGTGTGGTGAAGGATGTGTTGAAGAAAATAAAGAGGCGAGTGCTTGTATTGCACAGGATTCTGGTAAGGTCGATTGATTGGGTGAATAGGGGAGTGAGGATTGATAATTGTTTCAGCAGAAGACAAGATGTTGGATATTCTGCTTCGCTTCACGGTTCCGATCATGCTCTACTCCCATACATTTTCCTCTTCCCCTTTCTGAAATTGTACCACTTTGATTTTAAAACTTGAGATGCTAATCTGTAATATTCTTGCTCATTTAATCTTTTTCAAATGATTTTAGACTTGTGATAAAATTATTATATATTTGAGCGGATTTCAAAGAGATTAGTCAATGATTTGATTGTTACACATTGATGTGTTCTCCTTTTCATTTTTTTTTTTGTGAAATTATCTTTAATTTCAATATTTTTTGCCTGTTTCCAGGCACCTTACTTTTATTTGCAGTAGAGAAGGGGTTTATGTGTTTCGTGCCGCTGTTGTGAATTACTGCGGGGATTCTAAGAAGCGTGATTTCTATTCGAAATGTTTTCTTGAGGTAACACCATATTACTCTAATTGTTGTCAAGCACAAGCACAGGTGCATCGATATCTTATTTATTGGTTATAGCTTATATGGCGGACCGTATCTGTTGTAGTAGTTTGATATGTCTTTTGATTGTGAGTAGAAATATCATGCAGCCAACTGCCTAGACATCTATTGTACTAATTTGATCTGTCCCTTGATTGTGAATAGAAATACCCTACAGCCAACTGGGACATCTCCATTACTACCTGGGCCAGAAATATCAAATTTGTGGTCCTGTATTTTACATGAGAGCAAGACATAGATATGGATTACATATATATAGATGGCACATTTGGATGTCACTGGTTTAAATATTGTTTAATGGTATATAAGTTGTGATGGGGATTCACTTTAGCCGGCAAAGCCACAACTAAATTGAACCAATCAGGTTGCATAGTGCACTCTAGCTATTTGCATTTTCTAAAACCATCCAATGCATCACTAAAACACCCATTTTTCATATACTATATCATTGCAGTAGTGAAATACTAATTACTAAAGCTACCAAAAAAAGGTTCTTATGATGGCTTATAAATAGGAAAATTATTTAAACATATGTGCAAACTTACATGGTGCACTAGGATTTAGCAAATACCTCATCCTTTTTTTTTAATATATTGTGTGTGAAATCCAAAGATATATAATACCCGACTCTTGTGAGAACTCCATAATCATGTCTTTTTTGGAAAATTGCCTCAAAAGTTTCAGATATGAAAAATTTCAGCTTTTAGATGCCATATAATATGTTTCTTAAGAGTATTATAAATTTGAAATTGCGCCTACATTACTGTGGGTAATTTTGGCAAGTGTGGCTAATGGAACAGAAGGACTTTGGCAAAGTTGGAGTCTCTGTGGTCGCCTTATTGATACAAAGTAATGTCCTGTGATTCTAAAATGTCTCGAGTGAACATTGTACATTGTCATACATGTTTTTTGGATGTTAAACTTTTCAATTTTTGTTGGATAATCTGCTGGATTGTGCTGATTGAAATTAAGAAGGTTTATAGATGAATTCTAATTGTGATTGGAATGTAATTTAATCGAAAATCTTTTGACACTTAGGATTGTGGTTTGCATCTTGAGAGAGAGGGCGTAAAAGTGTAGAGATTTCCTGATTAGCTATGAAACGAGACTTGTACAAAGAGCGTATAGCAGCACTTGTGAATGTTATTCAAACTACAAAATTCTAAAAGATGACAACATCCCCTGCCAAATTGAAGAGGTAATCAAGTCTAATATTGTACTTCATTTGCTTCCCATGTGGTCTAATCTTTCTTTTGTTGTTCAGGGGATTTTCTTGGGCTCTCTAGGAGCTGCTAACAATAGAGACAGTTTGAAAAGCTTAAATATCACACACATATTGTTCATGTTCGCCCATTCAATCTCCCCTAACGATTTTGTATACAAAGTTATTGGAGGCATGAATTCGGAATTGAATTTTGTCATATAATATTTTTTGCTTTTATTAGGTTCTATAATCAACTTTATTAACATGATTGTGTGTATTGTGAATTTGATTCACATTTAATAGCATGATTTTGCCTAATGATCAACCCATACATATATTTATGAACATAAATTAAGATAGTAAATATAATATTATATATGTGATTTGGAATAGTTCCAGATAGAGAAGATGTAACTCTATCTTAATACTTTGAGGAGTGCTTTGCGTTTATTGAAGAAGCTCGGGCTACATGAGGTAGCATATTGGTTCATTGGTTTGTCCGACGATCCAAAAGGTATGTTCTTAATTTTTAGTTGCAAGAATTTTGTTGATTAATCGAGCCCATTATGGTTAAATGATATACTGTCACTAAATAGGGAATTGGTATTTTGGTAGAAGTATTGTCTCTTTCATTTATGTGCAATATAATTGAATATCATATACTCATTGTAGTATTCTATGCTTTGTATGAGTTACATTGCTGCGATGCTACTTTATGTTGCAAGAGTGGGGCAGGGTTCAATTTAATGGTCTTGATTAAGTTGTTAATATGTCATACATCAGGGGTGTGCAAAGTGATTTGAATCGGTGATTGTGAGAAAAAAGATGTTTAATAGTAAAAGCGGCAAGTGTTTGAGAATTTTGTAAAAAATAAAAGTTGAGTGTTTGGTAGAGCAAAAGCATAACCAGCCAGACGTATACTCGTTTGTCTTTAAATTTTAGATTCCGAGTGACTAATTGAAGTATAAGTATTTCATTTAGAAAATACTCAATCAGAGCAGGAGCTGATTAAATAATCAGCTTTAAGCTGTTGAAACACCCCTTAATTGTTGTCTTTTGGCTTTAGATTGATTCTCTTTATTGCTTAAGAATGTGATATATCGATTATACTTTCAGGTTTGTGTGCAAGTTCATGGTTACCTAAATAAATAACCTCAAATAATGTTAACAACTAAAATTCCATCACTGTTACTACAAGCTCAACTACATTGTTTTGTAGGAGGAGGCTGGACGCGCTGAAGCAAGGAAAGGAAAATAGAGTAAAAGATGGACCAGTTGAAAAATTGTCTACCAAGAAGAGATTTTGAATTGAAAGCAAGAGAATTGTCAGACTTCGGTAGTTGGATTTGTGTTTGTGTTTAAGTTGTCAGTATTTGTAAGGAGGCAGAATCACATTAGCTAGTGTAACTTAGCAGTCTTTTGTCAACATTGGTTGTTAATAAAATTGAAGTATTAACAACATTTCTCTTGCACTCTTATGCCGTTTAGAACTTGGGGGTTACAAGTTTCTTACATGAAAAGTGATAAGGCTTCAAACAACAGTTATATGGTTCTATACGTTGGTGGTTGGGTTAACAAGTTGCTTCTTACAATGTATTAACTGTTGGTACGCTAATATCTGATTTTATGTCTATGTTCTTCTTTTCAGGACTTCAACAATTCCTGCATTATTCATTTTTGAAAAAGCTCTGATCAACCCATCAAATTGTGCAAGGAGTAAACTTAATTATGGGCACAAAAGCAGCAAGCCTTTTTTTGGTATGATAATGATACTTATCCTTATGGTTCCCTGCATGTATTGTGAGTTTTAGTTGATAAATGTGGATTATAATGATTTCTCTGCATGCCTGACTCTAATTCCTGAAAAGTATTATTGGACTACTCTGTAAAAATCAGTATCCAGTAGTCCCTCTGTATTTCTATAGTGGTTCATATATAAGTTACTATATATGATCATATAGGTTATAAGTTGCTAGATTGAAACCTGCATTTTCTACAAATTTCATTTCCTCAGTCATCTGTCTGTATTCTTGCTTATGATCCAATTTATCATGAACAGTGTTATACTTAATCTTGCTTGCAGTTAATTAATGGTACTGTTAAATGGTTCTTTTGTTTTGTTTTGTTTTGATTTGGTCGCAACCCCACATGGACCTGTGATTTAGTTAATTTAGGAAGTTGCTTGTCTTTTTTGTATTTGAGCAGTTGGAGTGGTTCATAATTTGTACTCTGTGGACTTTTGCCTAAGGGGAACTTATGTCATGTTTCAGATGACTGTTGAAACATTGAGGACTTTCAAGACCATGCTAATATATTAAAAGGCTAAAGTGAACCATATAGTTACTTAAATAAAATCCTCCACCTTGCTCCTTTCTTGGAATCTCTGAAAAGAAATATCAAAGAAAAAAAAAACTCTAATTAAAAACTAAATTGTTGGTTTTTCTGCTGAAGTGATGAAAATCCTACTTTAGTGGGTATTGATTTCTTATCCATGGCTTATCATGGACCATTCAGTTCCAATAGTTAATGATTTGTTGTCTGTTGTTTATCATGAACAGGTTCTTTTTGGATTAGAATATACACATGCAATGCCAGAAATAAAAAAAAGAGTTGGCTTACTGTAAACATATGTGGATCAACATCCTTGCTGGAATTCCTATACGCTGATGCATGCTGCTCAGCTTTAAGCCTATCAAGAGCCCTTATGTTTGCAGATCACATTGTTTCTGTTGGAAGTGAAGATGCAAATGGGTGTCTTGTAGAAGAAACAAACCAAAATTTTAACATTGGAGGTTTGAGCTGGAGATTACCCGAAAGACGAAAAATGGAGGATTATTTGATTTTCTGGATTGGGTCAGACAATCCAGCTTTTGGGAATATTGGACTAACTTTCAATGGTTGTGAATTAGGTAAGAGCCCTAATTAGCATTTGTCAGAGATGTTGTTGTAGTTGCTGTTATGTAGTTTCCACTTCTGCTGAAATTAATGTTTAGCTACTACAGCTGTCTAGCCCATGTTCTTCTTTTGCATTTCATAAGATTGCATTTGTTGATTTTCTTTTTCCCAAGTTGATGTCCAGCATTAGTTTTAGTCAGATATAACGCATCATATGATCATTTGGTTAGTGACCTATCTCAACAGAAGAAAAGCTTGATGTGTAGGTACGGACACAAGCTTTTCCATGTGAACTACATCTTCTCTTAAGGGCTTGAATTGCATTACCAATCTCGTTTATTTATTTATTTTGCAATGATTTTGAATAAAATTTGAAGGTATCACTATCAAAACCCCCAAATAAGATTTGTTATATGATACAGACAGTACTCCTTCCATCCAAACTCGTCTGCATAATGTTCTTTGATTTTTAATATGGTGCTCTAAGATTTAGCAAATACCTCGTTCTTTTTCTTTATTATCTTGTATGTGAAATTCAAAGGTATATAATATCTGATCTGGTGAGAACTTTATAATCATCTTGTCTTTTTTGAAAAATTGTCTCAATAGTTCAGTTATAAATAGTTTGAGCTATGAGATGGCATGTTGACTTTTAGAATTCTAAGTATATTTTTCCATTTCCACTGGACACAACACTACTAAATCCCAATACTATTCCATGGATCATATCAACAATAATTAATCAATAAGAGAATTTATAAAATTAATATATAAATTAATAAAAAAAAAGGTTCCAAATAGTAATAATTTATTATTATCCGAAAATAATTAAGTAATACTTCATATTATATTCAACAACACCCAAACATTAATAACTTATACTGTAGGAACAACTTAGAATACTAGAATAGCAAATTTACAAATACCCGAAAAACAATTGAGTAATACCCAATACTATATTCAATAATACCTCAATCATTAATAAGTTATACTACAAGAGCAATTTAGCAATACACGAAAAAAAAGTCTATGACACCCCAAAAACAAGTTGGTTATTTCAAATAAAACAAATAATATCTTTTCGAATTCATAGTGTTTTAAAATAATTATTCAAGATGCAACATCAAAAGCCTATTAATTAACTTTAAAAAAAATGACATTCTTTATAAGTTTTTATGATAAATAAATACATTACTCACTTTATTTTAATCCATATGTTTACTTGAACTTGCAAAATAGATACGTATATGTGGTGTTGTTAAAAATCAACAAAAATGATTAAAAATAAAATTAATCAAAGTACGGAACCTTCTCAAATCTAAGTAATATCTGAAGAGCAATTTACTAATACCTGAAGAATAATTTAGCAATATGTGAAAAACATTTAGTAATACCCGAAGAACAAGTCACTAATACTCCAATTGACGAAAAAAAAAACTCGTAATGCCGTGTAACTGTATATTTTCAAAAAATTAAAAATAAAATAAAATTTGAACTTTAAATTCAAGTATATGGTATGCATCCAAGTGCATACAATTTTTTGTGTTTAAGTAATATTATAAAAATTTCATTAAAAATATATTAGAGGGAGTACTATAAATAATTCTTTTTATTTAATAACAAAAATATAATATTATAATATTTAAATTTATTATATTAAATTTTCAAAGAAAAATATTTAAAATATCTAAATATTATTAAAAAAATTATAATTAGATAATTATCCATGTTATGAACTACATATAAAGCATACTCGTTAGTATTAGGGGTGGATGGTACAACATATCAAAATTTTTTGTCATACCGTTATCGCATCGAAACTTTTTATACCGAAAAATATCATACCACTGTCATACCGAAAATTTTGATACCGAAAAAAATCATCTCGTTGTCATACTGAAATTATCGATATGACAACAGTTTTTATATTTTCAATCTATCAAGATACACAGAAATATTTTCGATATATTGAAATATTTTTGGTATACAAAAATAAGTTAATATGATATTTTCCATATATCTTGTTATACCAAATTTTATATATTTATATACCATTATAATACCATATCATATAAGAAAAATTGACAAATTCAATATTTTTTGATATGATAAATGTAGTATATCAATATTTTACATTTTTCCTCCACCCTAGTTAGTGTATGTTGCTTAGTTCTATATGATTTCCATTTCAATCAAATTATCAAAGGAAACATAAAATATTTAAAATTTCCATAGGAAGAGCACGAATTTTCAGTTTCATACATGCCCCCATCATTTGATTGATTTGTCTTTTCATCCTATCAATTTTGACAAATAAGACAAATATGCCAAAGAAAAAGAGGAATGGAGAAGAAAGAGCGACAAAAATAGTATATTTTCATGTACATAGATTTAGAGAGAGGGGTTGTATGATCCTTTCCTTCCTTCCAACATTTCATCAGAAAACTTGTGAACGAAGTGGTGGTCATGGTGGCAATGGTGGTGGAAACGCAGCTACGCTAGCGGCTACAACCGCATTGCACCACCACTTCCAAAGGAACAGAAAAACAATATCATTTCAGGGAGGCAAAAATCTTGGATAAACAGCCATGGAAATACCAAAGATAATTTTATTTCTAGACTTCTAAATAAGTCAAATCAAACATTCCCAAATCTAAAGACCCGCAAGACTGAGCCCGGTTCTTGTGGAAGATTCCACAAGTGGCTTCCTTCCACCTGAAGCCACTCTTTTTCTTCTCTCTTGAATCGCAACAGACCCCCTGAGAGTCTTGGCCGCAAGAGGAAGACCTCTCTATTGTTTTGAAACTAAGGGTCCATTTGGTAGGTCTCATGAGAAAATGGGCTAAGATAGAGATTGTGATATGTTTTAGGAATGAAATGTGTTCGTTGGTATTTGGTAGATTAGAATACAAATCATCCTATAAACAATTCCATTGTTTGGTAGAGTAACTCAATTTCTTAAAAAATAGAAAATTTTCTTTGTATCCCTGAAATCTGCAGAAGTGCAGAACTTTAATTTCATAGAATGAAATCTGCAAAACTCAAAATTCGTTCATAGAATTGAAATCTTCAAGAATAGAGGACTTTACGAATAAAAATCCATCTATAAAAATTTCAAATTGACAAAATTTACAAACAAAATTAAACCCTAAACCATTCAAAATCAAATCCTTCAAAAATTATTGAACCATTCAAACCCATCGATCTGCAGATTAACCCATTCAAACCCATTGAATCTGGAAATTTTGAAAAAATTTCATCTTCTTACCTTCGATGGCCGCACCGATGAAGGAGATTATTGACCTTACCTTTCGATGGAATAAACGAAGACGAATGAGACGAAAGAGGAACAAAGACGCGATGAATTAATTTACAAAATAATTTCAAATTGATTTCACCACCTATAACTGCTCATCACAGTCGCCGACAGCGACGGAGCCATCTTCGTCTCCATCATCTTGAGCGGCAGCAGCAATGACAGGGGATGACCGCGACGAAGACGATTGTTGATGGCTACACAACAAAGATTGTTGACAAAGATGGAGAAAGGGTTTTGTGTGTTGACAATGGGAAAAGAAAACCAGAAACCATATCGCGGGGGTAGGGCTACGATGGGATTTCTAAAGACGTACAGTAAAATGGCTGAAAACGTTTCATTGCCCGGGCTTTTCTCGGTCAGCCAAGAAAAGGATGAGAAAAGAAATATTTGTTACCAAACATCTTATAAGGTTTTTTTCTGGGCTTTTCTTATCTATCAAACAGGCCCTAATTATAATAGAAACTAATGTGTCGTGGCGCAATTAAATAGATCTTCTATCGTGAAATAAATATTCAACAATTCATACCAACACGCACTAATGTTATAATAGAAACCAAGGTGTCGTCTGTAGAACGGTTAGGAACACATCATACAACTGATAATTGTATAGCGCTTGAATCTAGAATTGCAGAATCAAGGATAGATAATTTACGTTTCAGAAATTTTTACTTATTAAAAATGTGAAATTTAAAACATTAAAAAAGTGCATCAGAATAACAGGATGAATTAAGGTACTAAAAGTTTCTACATTTCAACGACACAATGATATTAATGTGAGGAGCTCCAATTACTAACCCAATCAGTTAAAGTAGACACGTTTTTGTTTATGTCATCGATGCAGTCGCTTCTTAAAGCCACCACGATATCTTCTTTGTAACTCTCTTTGGCCTCCTCCAACAAGACTTGAAATATCTCACACTCGATATTGTTTGAGAGTTTTTTCCCCGTATAACCTCTATCATATTGGAACAGCAAAAATGTAAGCCCAACATTAGTACAAACCTAGAAGCAGAAACAAGCAAGAGCAAAATGAGGGACAAATTTAGGTAACAGGAGCCAAGTACCTCTTAGTTAACCGATCATACAACACAGTGTTATCAGTTTGAAGTACCACCACATGATCAAACCAACGTTCAGGAAAGAAGTCACAACTGTGGTGATCCACAATGTTTCCACCTTCCTCCATCAAATCTTCAAGCTCATCGCATACCTGCTCAAACATACTATCATAATGAATACAAGCTAACACATTTTACAATACATCAATTCAAATTATATGCTACAGTATGATATAATCAAGAACACTATAGTATAACTGAATACCACACATATATCAATAGTACAATATACTTAAAAATATGCTATGGTATAGTTTGCACTCAATATTAAAAGAAAAAACTTGTATGAGATGATCCCATAAATGAGACGGATTTCATTTACTATATTATGACTCGTGGAGCTCCGGTCAAATCATGTTTTAGAGGAAATAATTACTGAAATATCAAATGGGGCTACCTTTCATGTATGCGACTGTCTCACACAAAATCATCTCTTTTAAAATGCACACCCAGACTCCAGAGCCCCAAGAAAGTAACAGAATACAAGCGACAAAGTCACCCGGGAGGTTTGAGTTTTCAATTACACCCATCTCATCTGACCTAAAGAATATTTGTGAACTTGAATATAGAAAAGAAAACACAAAAAAATCTTTGCATTCATAGTGTAGTAGCTTAACCAATAAGGAAACCTCAGGCTAGCAAATCATAAATGAAATTTGAGACTAATTTCACTTTCTACAACACTCCATGCTTTATCATACATCTAGATGTTGTAGCACAGAATAATCCAGCAAAGACTGTGAATTGGAGGTCCAGAATTTGTGTTTGAACATTTCCATCTAGAACCGATTATCATTTTGAAGCTCCTCAATTCAATTCTAAAATTAGAAGGATGTACCAAGATACAAAGCCTATCCAGGTTAAATCCATCAGTTTCCTCATTATCAGGATTGATCTTCGTACTGATATCTCTGTTTGCCCAATAAACATTCGCTCGTGGAAGCTCTGTATGGGCTAAACATCAGGGACCGTATGGCGGCAGATGTCGATGTTCTGAAAACCCTTTCTGAACCCACCGTAACTAAAACTGATAAAGGTATACCAGTACTCTGCTTCATAACCTGGCTTGATTTGTGTTTGAATATACTTTTTGCTCAGTTAATAGGGTTCACTCCACTGAGAAGCACTCATTACCATTCGCAACCTAAAATCTAAATCTTCAAAAATTAATCGAAAAGGCAAATAAATATACGTGATTTGGTCAAAAATACAAATCATCAGTCGAATAATTTACCAATACGACTGTAAAATGTTCCAAAGCAAACACACAGAGATGGAGGTAAAGAACTCACGAGTTCTTCGTTCAAGACATAACAATCGAACTCGTTGTCCCAGCCATCGTGGAGATTTTTCTCCTTCACCAAATCACCGACGTTGATATGCTGGAGATTAGTCGCCTCCGCTAGAGTCGCGGCCGTCGTTGTTTTACCAGTCCCCGGCGTCCCGGTTATCAGTATGTTGGGCCTACCTCTCTTATTTCTTCCGCCTGCCATATCACTCGATTAGGGTTTTGGATTTGGGGCTTCTTTTGGCCTTAATGCGTCTATTCGTGCGATCAGAGCTGGAAAAGAACAGGAGTCGTCGGATTAATAAAGTAAATTCTCATTTTGAATTATAACCTCAATTTTATTTCAAATTTGAATATATCTATAAATAAATATATAAAAGCAGCAGAGACTGTTCACTCGCTAAACAGTAAAATCCTACCGAAGCGAGTGAACAGTCAACTTTAAACCATCGTATCCGAATCTAATTTTTATATTTTTTTGTCCATTCACAGGACGCCTAATTTTTAGTCACAAAATCGCAAACCGTTTGCAAAAAATGTTGAGCCCACACTTGCAAAATATAATTTTGAAACCCTAATAAAATATAATCACATTCAATTATACCTTCAGTTGACAGCGTGGCGTGGCCGTTGGACGGCAGGAGGTGCGTCGCGTGTGGCAGCGCGGAGGCGAGGCTGCGACTGTGTCTGATGTAGCGCACCGGCGTGGGCGGCGGTTGAGGTGGAGGAGGCAGCGATACCTGGCCGCTGAAAATCCGTGGTAATGACTGAGGAAGAGAACAAGAGTATAATAGATGGTACAATGTGGATAAGTGGTTTTCTGAAATTTTAGGTTTAGAAATAGGTCTCATGGGCCATTAATGAAATTTTGGCCCAACTTTCTCATTTATTTATTTTCCTTAAATATCTCTATGACTAAGTCTCCTTTGCACTACTTACACGGTGCAATTCAAGTTTATTTTTTAAAAGTTATATAATTTATTACTAGAAAGTTGCACAAATTATTACCGAAAAGTTACACTATGAAAGATACACTTTTCAGTAATTATATGTGTAACTTTTCAGTAGTATTTTGTGTAATTTTTAAAAAATAAATTTGAGTTGCACTGTGTAATATGTGCATACAAGACTAATTCATTTATTATAAGATGATGTGCTAATTTTATTTGGTGCATAGCTATTTTTATAATATATATTATCACACGTTTAAAGAAAAGGAATAAATGAGGGTAACCTTAAATAGAAAAAGTGTATTTTATTAATTTTTGTAAACATGCATAATTTTTTAATAAATATATTATTATTTTTTTTGTAAAATAACAAATACAACTTTCTTTTATATTATTTAATCAGAATTTTATCAATTTTATTAGTTTGTTAAACGTAACTTCTGATGATATAAAAAAATAAGTTTAATTTAAAAAATTAAAAGTAATTAAGAATTTTATCAATACACCACATTTTACTCAACTTTCAATTTAATCCTAAACTTCACGATTATTATAAAAATTCTCAACCTTTTAAAGAGTTTCAATTTGATACATTTTTTTCCGACCAGAAACTGATGACGTGTCTCGTCGGAGCGCGTAAAATATTGTCACGCTGGCGTACAGTGTGAAATTACTTTTTTATATATTTTTTTTTCCATATCATATATTATATATATATATATAAAATAACAAAATTTTATATTAAAAAAAAAATTTGAATGAGAAATACCATGGAAAAAACGTTTTCCACCGTATTTAAGAGAGACTTGAAAGGACACTCAAAACCATTAACAAAATCGCCCAAAATTTAGGTTTTGATATATGATGCGGAAAAAAAATATATAAAAAAGTATTTCACACGTGTACGCCAGCGTGGCAACATTTCACGTGCTCCGGCGAGACATGTCATCAGTTGCTGGCCGGAAAAAAAGTATCTAATTGAAACTCTTTAAAAGATTGAGATTTTTATAATAATCGTGAAGCTCATGATTTAATTGAAAGTTGAGTAAAAGGTGGTGTATTTATATAGAATTAACACTATTTAGTTTTATAAACTTTGTAGTTTGTAGCTGTAATTTTTGTCCAAAATCTTGTAGATTGTTTTTAAGACAAAGATACTGTGAAATTTTTTTCAAACTTTATTTTAAAATTTTAAAATTTGCATAAAAATTTATTCAAACTTCCTTTAGACCTCTACCACAAGTAGGGGTGGAGGAAATATCGAAAATACCGGTATACCGCACTTATCGTATTGAAAATTATCGAATTTATCAAAATTTTCGGTATACCGAAATTTTCGGTACGGTATGGTATCGTATCGAAAATTTCGATACGGTAACGGTATATAAATATAGAAATTTTGGTATACCGCGATATACTGAAATATTTTCGGTATATTGAAATATTTCGGTATACCAAAAATATTTCGCTATATCGCGATATATCGAAAATTTCATATTGAAATTATTTCGGTATACCAAAAATATGTCGGTATATCGAAATATTTTGGTATATCACGGTATATCGAAAAAATCAAAATTTTCGGTATACTGTTGTCATACCGAAATTTTCGGTATGATTTTTTTCGATATCGAAATTTTGGTATATCGAAGTTCGGTATACCGAAATTTTCGGTATGACAACGGTATGATATTTTTCGATATCAAAAATTTCGGTACGGTAATGGTATGGAGAAAAAATTTTCAGTATGCCGTAAACCACAAGGCACCAACAAAAAAATTTGTTTGACATGAACCGACGTTATATGCGAATTTATATATTTGGGCATGGTTGAATGGATCTTGACTCGTGCAACAATTGCATACAAATGTTGGTCCAAAAAATGAGTATTCATGCATACATGTATTTGTCCAGATTCATCCAATTATTTTGTCAACTTCTATTTTATTTGTCTTTTTAAAAATTAAATATCATATTCCAATTTCATCTATCTTAATTTTTGTGATAGAATGCTATAAAAGAATTTATATTACGGTAATTAAAAAACTTAAATGTCATATTACACATGCACTTAATTTCTATTTAATGCCTTTCCCGACTGGTGTCAAACATCCTAAAACAATAAACAAAATGAGAGGAGTATCACTACTCACACTTCAAAATCCTCTTAACATATTTAATTTGTTAAATATATCATAATAAAATTTATAAACTATACTTATCTATTACTAATATAAAATCTATTATCTATTAATAATATAAAAGAGGCTAAGCCTTGTTAATCTTTTTTGGACATAAATATCCCTAATGTATTTTATGTTTTCCCCTCCTGTCCTGAGACCATCTTCCTTCCTCGACGACGGTCCATTTCTCCCCTCTTTTTAACCTCAATTGTGTTGTCTCTCTCTCGCCTCCCGTCTCATTCTCCCCGATGAAACACCGAAAATGGTTTCGGAACCCTGATCTCAAATTTCTCACATTTGCCCCCCGAGTTTTTCGTTTCTGCGTAGGCTTGACAGCAGGGCGGGGAATCCCCGAAGACAACGGGGATGGGGACGGAGACGGGGATTTTTTTGCCCCGAACACTACAAAAAAAAAGGGTTTTACCGATCGATTTAGCGATCGAAAAACGGTCGCTAAACATATATACCGACCGAATTACCGACCGATCACGGTGGTCGGTAAAACTGTGGTCGCTAACGTTTAGCGACTGAATTTCAAATCGGTCGCTAACTTAGCGACCGTCTGAACGGTCGATAATTAGTCGCTAAAAGAACCGGGTTTTGACCCGTTTTGGAATGTTACTGACCGAAATATCGATCGGTAAATATATAATTATCGACCGTTTAAACGGTCGCAACATATAATGTATATTATTTTTTAAATTTTTTTATATTTGGCGACCGCTTAATCGGTCGGTAACTTTTATAATTACCGACCGATACGACGGTCGCTAAAATAATAATTATATTTTATAATTTTTTAATTTTTATTTAGCGACCGCCATATTGGTCGGTAAATATATAAATTACCGACCGATTTTGCAGTCGGTAAATAATGATTATAATTTTTATTTTTTTTATTTTTTATTTAGCGACCGCGTAGTCGGTCGGTAATTTATATATTTACCGACTAATATGGCGGTCGCTAAATTTTGTCATGAATTTTTTTTTTGGGGCCAACGTGTTTCGAACCCAGGCCTCCAGCGTGGCTCAGCAGGACTCGAACCACTTGGCCAAGCCCCCCAACATATTAGCACATGCACCACATCCTTTATTTGAGCCATAGATGGCTCAGATTAAATACTCCAAATTTGCGTCTGTGAAGGGTCGAAAATGCGACCTCTGATTTAGACGAGGCATTTCATACATCCAACGACGATCAGGGAGTTCCATCTGATTTAAATTAAGAATATACCACATTAGAATTATAAAAAAATTCGTCAGAGTTTCGACTGTAAACAAGCATATCCGATTTTTTAAAACAAAAAATCCAATATATATAATCATACATCAATATACACTACAAAATTCTAACAAATTAAATTAGGATTAATCTCCAATCAAAATAGATATATCCATATATAATTAATGTACAACATGCAAATAATGCTAAACTTAAACGGTAAAAATGTAAAAACGTACGGTCAAATTGAAGCAACGAGCACAATGTGACAATGTACCCGAACGATTGCAACCAACACGTTGAAATAATATTTCTTCACATTTCAGAGATTTTTTTAAGGTTGGGGGGTAAATTTTCGTGAATGAAAAGGAAAGAAAAGGGCAGTGGCTGTTCTATATTTGAAATTTAGAGACCGCAATTTTATATTTACCGATCGATATTTCGGTCGCTAAACATGAAAATCGAATCGGGCAATAATTGCCCACCTACCCGCTTTCGGGTTTTAATTTTAGAGACCGAAAAAGCGGTCGCTAATATAAAAATAAACTACCGACCGCCTAATCGGTCGGTAATATTATCAGTCAACAATTTACCGACCGATCCGGCGGTCGGTAAATTATTTTTATATTACCGACCGCTTTTTCGGTCGGTATTCAGTCGGTAAATTTAGGGTTTGACCATTAGACAACGTCGGTCGCTAAAAAACGGTCGGTAAAACCTGCTTTTTTTGTAGTGGAAGGCGGGGACGGGGATTGTATTCCCCGCCCTGCGGGGCCCCGTCCACTATTTATGCATATAAATATATATATATTTATTTATTTATATATATAATGCATAAAATATAAGTAATTAAATTAATAAAGTAATTAATATATTTTTTAGATTTTAAATTTGTATTTTGAATTTTATACATATTTTATATTACTATTTTGTAATATATACATAATTAAAATTTTTATTTTGTTTTTTAAACACTCTTTAAATTTTTATTTTGGATTTTAACTATTAATTTTAAAAATATTAGTGTATTTTATAATTTTATATTTATATTTGTTAATAATAATTATTAAAAATTAATAAATTTTAAAAAAATTAAAATATTATACGGGGATTCCCCGCGGGGACGGGTTCCCCGACGGGCCGGGGATGGGGATAAAATTTTCCAGGCAAAGTTCGCGGGGACGGGGATTCCCCGCGACCGCGGGGACGGGGATGGGGATTGGCCCCCCGTCCCCGCCCGCCCGGTTGACATTCCTATTTCTGCGTCCCTCTTCCGCCGCCACGCCTCCCCTCTCCCTCCCACCGATCGAACACAGAAAATGGATTCGGAACCCGGTACGTATTCCATGCGCGGAGAAGTTGCGGAAGACCAAGAGATGCAGGAGGCGGTAGAAACAGAAGAAGCACAAGCTAAACTTTGCTGTCGGAGTTGACAGTGATACTCCCATGGAGGACATCAACGATATATCTAATGACAGTTCTACAGAGAACTCCGATCCTCAGAGGTAATTTGAAGTTTCCTGATCATTTTATTTTCAAGGGTTAAAAATCAATGATTAAGTTGTGACATAAAAATTAAGGGATTTTTAACAAATTTAGTTTAAAATTTGCAAGATTAGGTTTTGTCGTGTTGTAATTTGTCTGTTTCATTATTATGAGAAATTTCATCCCTTTAGTTCTAATAGAAAGATACGCTAGAATTTGATACTCAGATAGAGATTTCAGGGGATCCTAAGGTTTCTGCTGCCTTGTTGGCTTTTATCAATTATTAAATTTAGGTTTTGGTAAACTGATTTAGTGTTGTTCAGTTCTTTAGGTTACCAAATTGATTTAGTTGTTCTAAATTCCTGTCAAAATTGAGTCAATAGCATAATTTCTTCCATTCACACAGATACTAACATGGATCTACAACTTTTTGCATTGTTCTCCACCATATAGAAGAAGCCAATATAGTTTATGGTCACAACCCATATTTTGGCACTCTACCTCCTTCCATTCACATAAAAACTAATTCTATCAAATATTTAAAATTTATGACAGTTTTATATTCAATTGCTTAATAATGAAAACAATTAACTTAATAGGTATTGGATGAGGCAGACACCGTGTTTGATCATGGATTTGGCCCTGACATTCGCAAGCTTGTAGGACCATTGAGAAACCGTGACGGTATAGGATTTCAATTGTGTTGGTTACTGCGACAATAACAAAGGTAAGTGTAGTTGGGCACTTGGGCTCCAGATTTGAGCTTTTATTCTCCAAAACTTCAGAAAGTTTTAATATTTTTGCATTCCTTGTCAATGAGTTTGAATTTGTATTATTTCTTTGTTAAATTGCAACCTTAAAACATATAAAAGAGATTTTGTCTGTGTTCTATAATTTTGCGGGAGTGAAGATGACTAGAAAACCAATTGGTGTGTTCTTCGATTTCAAGTCCTTCTCCTGATGTTTCTTTTACTTTCCTCATAGTTTTCACTGTTCTAGGACGAGTAAAAACACTTCATTCCTGTAGTGTAGGCAGTGCATAAGTTGGTTGACGTGGAATTTCAAGGAATTTATCGTTTACGTACTTCTACCCTTCATAAGAAGATAGCTTGTTTGAATCTCGCCTGTATATCATTCCAGGAATAAGAAATGGGCATAGATGTTTGGTCATGTGGATCTTTGTAATTTGTGTTCAAGCATTCTACAATTTCTCGGTTCCATTCTGGTATAGTTACTGGGCTCTCTTTTCTTATGTGATACTCTTACTTCCTTTTTTATTGTTGTTGTGTATGTGTATACCTTGAAAAGTCAACTATTTCAGCTTTTAATTCTGTGGGTGAAACAAATGTTATACAAGAGTATTAATTCTCTTCCATGTTTGTTAATAGAGTTGCATTGAATCATTGATCACAAATGCACACCATATTTGACTTTTAGATTGGAATATTTTGTGGAGAATGAAAATGTAAACGTGTATATTGTTGTGATGTAATTTGGAAAAATTGCTGGATTTTGTCTTTTTCTTTTCAGTAAAGATATTTTGATTAACATATAATGATTTGTAATTTGGAGAAAGAAAATAACATTCCTAAAAAGTATAAAAGCAAACTCATTTTTATATTTGGAGAAGCAAAACTGAAAATGCTTATGAATTCAAACAAAGTGGAAGTTTTTTCTTTCAGAGTTTTATGTATACATGATTAGATTGAGTAATAACTTATGCGTTCAGGTTTAGTAGTGTTTTTTTTTCTTTTTTTTAATTACTTGAAAAACCTAATAATGATAATCTGGTCAAATTGAATAGAAATGTCAGTTAATAGACAACCACTTTATTGCCTAACTTTATGTTACTTGTCTACATTTGTAGTTTGTGTTCAGCTATAAGTTTTATGTTGATTAGTTTGTTGATGTAACTTGCCGCCTAACTATGAAGTGTTCGTGTCTTTACTGAATTGTTTATTTTTTAATTCCAGTTCATGACATCAGTTCTTCAGTATAAGAGCAATGAAGGAGCATATCTATATGATCTTGGTCATACGCATGCAACATTTATAAACAAGAAATAGGTAAAAAAATTCACTTGTTAAACTCTCCTACATCAGATCTATGTAATATTTTGTTCCCCTGGGTGTTTAAGACTAAAATGTGAAAAACTTTTTGGCCCCAAAAATTGGCGATGCAGACAATTGAATGGTTTGCAGTATTCATAAAACTGATACGTCCGCAGACGCATCCAGGAATCACACTAACATGCCATCCTTTTTAAGTAATTACTTAATTTTCTTCCTACCAGATTCCACTTGATAGGTGATCAGATGGAATTATTTGTTACCTATTCATGTTCATGTTGTTGTAGACTTCAGAGAAGAGAAAAGAGGCTTTCGTTCTATAAGCCTATATCATAGATTTACCCTCTTAAAAATGAAAATTATTATTTTCTGATAATTATTTATTAATGCATTAGGTAAAGAAGAGGATTTACATGAATTTTCACTTCGGTGATGTCATATGATTTGGCCTGTAAGAAGCTTATTAGTTCTTGTAGTTTGTTAGTAGTTTTTGTAATGCTATTATTTTATCTTAATACTCAAATATCATTAAGCTACTGTTATTGAGCAGGAGTTAGTCATGCTATTTTTAAGTATAGAAAATAAATTGTGTTTAACCAAAGGGTATTTTTTTTACTTATTTTGGTCTCTCTTTTCTGTGCAAAGCTAGGAGCTTTTTCGTCATGTTATTTTTTTTTGTGTAGCTCACCTAGGTTGTACATATTTCAAGGACCGTAGGACCTAGCTAATGCCAACAGTATGTTATAAGAAATTTCATCTCAAATAGTTTCTCATTACATCATTTATGAGTTCTAAGAAATTCAACATATGTTGAATAATGAAATATATGACAGCATCTTTTCTATTAGATCATTTATTATATTATATTTGTTTTGAGAATTTTTGTGTGGCTTTGTTTGGGTAGGAAGCTGGCTTGAAGAGTTTATGAAAAGCAAAGATTCGCCAACATATGCAAGACAAGGAAGCATCTCTTCGGCGAGCAAAACTAGAAGCATCTCGTGCTGATGGGATTTCCTGGGGCATGTGTGAAGATGTTGTCGAGGAAAATGAGTTCCATACCACATTTTCTTTTGTGTAGGATGAGATCATTTTCATCTTCTGATTGTATTTGCAGTTATTTAATCTCAATATTAAATTGTATTTATAATCCATCTACTATTGTCAAGCCTTGTGCAAAGGATGCTGATATGATTTTCATTAAGCCCTTTTTACAAGAATGAATAGCTTCGTTTTGCTCCTTCCGTAGTGATCATTTCTACTCATACTTAAATCTCTCAGAATTTGTAGGTTTATTATGATTGCTCTCTGCCTGATTTATAAGCCTCTTCAATGTATATATATTAGTTTTCATCACAACGTTTGCCTTGCACACCCACATATTTATGTTATGCATCCAACTTTCTGATGTGGCATCAGTTATCTTGTCTATGACAGTGAGTTGTACATACTACATGATGTTGCAGATATAATAAAAGACAATTAACATTATGGCGATAGTGACTGGTTTGTGATTATTTTTAATAAGGAGTTACCTTAAACACTTCTCAATAACCACATACACTGAACTTGCACAGTGATGGCCCACGTGCTAAGCACGTGTTAGGCAACTATATAGTATTACTAAACATGCCTCATTTAATTCCTAAATAATATTTTCCTACCTTTCCCATCATTAAAAAATAAAAAAATTTCTTTATTATTCTTTATAGCTTTTGATCAAAATTTGAGGAAAAAACATAAAATTGAATATATTTTCGTATTTAAAAAAATTAACTAAATATATAACAAAATCATTTAACAAAATAAAAATCTTCAAATATATTTAAGAAATAATTGAAATATCAATTCAATTTAAAAATAATTAAATAAAAAATCAATAAAAATATATTTGTAAATAATTAAGAATAAAAAGTTATGCTAAATAATTAATTTAATTTTCTTAATTAAGTAATTTAAACTTAAATATAATATATAAAACTAATAAAATTTTAAAAAAAAAAGGAAAATCAATTGTGAAGAAAATTGAAAATAAAATACTTAAAATAAAATAAATAAAATGAATAGTCAGCTAAATCTTAAAAAATTATATATTCAAGAATCAAACAAAAAACAAAATCTTGAAAAAAAATTAAGAACGAAGAAAAAAATTAAAATCAAAAAATATTTTTAAAAATCAACTAATTGTCCATAAATAATCAATTAAAAAATTAATATATTTTTATTTAGCTTTAGTTGAATTTTTAAGAATTTTGAATTAATTTCTTAATTTATGAATTATTTTAGAGATTTAGTTGATTTATTTTAAAATTTGTTAAGTTTTTCAGATTTTCCAAAATTTTTAATTGATTATTTTAATTTTATTACGTAAATATTTAGTTTGTTTTTTAATCTATTTTTTATATTTTGATTGGATTGTTTTTAGATTATTCAGATATTTTTCCTTGCCTTATATTAAAAGAAGTTACCAAGTTAGGGTTGAAGGGCTAATTTGAAATAAAAAAAATTTAAATATCTGAAATTAAAGGCAACACATTAAATGTAATATTCCTATTTAGGTGAGCACCATTTAGGAAATACATTTAGACTACATTTTAAAATAAATCTGATCAGATGATTCTGATTATCAATTTTCTTTTCCTTTATAGTACTCATTTATTTTCCTACAAATTAATTCTGTTCAATGAATCCTTTTACTTTATTCATTCATCTTCTTTTTCTATAAATAATAAACTTTCACATAGAAAAACAATACAGTATTTCTTTAATTACTAGGCATAAAAATATAAAGCAATGTTGTTTGCCAGATTTTCTAAACTTCTTGCAGTGGTATTTGTTCTTTTTGCTGTGTCCCAACAACCAACCTTAGCTGTTAAAAAGGTAAACACTGTCCTTTTTAATTGTTGAAATTGATAACTTTTCTCTCATTCATGATCAAAATTGACTTTTTATATTAATTTTTTCAGTCTTATGTTGTGTATTTGGGAGGACATAATCATAGCTCAGACATTACTAGTGCTGATCTTAATCGCGTGATCGATTCTCACACTCAATTACTTTCTTCATTTTTGGGAAGGTTCGTAAATAATTGACAAATTTCACCTTGAAACTCTTATTTTTCGTGTGTATTTTTTAATTGTAATATTATATAATTAAAACAACTAATACCGTTTTAAAGAAAAAATCTTTTTTCTGGGACTTAACTTAAGGGAGGTGGTAAAATAAAGACTTGGACAAAATGAGGATCGTAACTTTAAGATATGACAAATTGTAAATAAATCAGCCCGAATCAATGTAAATCGGGCTAAGTGACTTGATTCAAGCTAGAATTCATGCCAATTTGACTTGAATTTGGGCTTAATTTGTAATTTTTTAAGATTATGATCCTTAAATTGTCAATTTGAAAAAGTTATGAACAAAATTTTGCCTGCACGAAAAGATATTGTCCTTAATATTATCAATTCAGAAAGTTAGGGTATGTTTGATTAGGGATGATGGTGGAATGGATGGAGAAGGAGAAGAAGGAGATGGAATAAAGTGAATTCGGATAATCTTGTGAATAGTAAAGTGATGTGTGGTTAAGGATAGAGAAGTGGGATTGAATAGTGTTTTATATTAAATAAAAAATGATGTTGTATTATTTTATTATTGTTAATTAATGTGATAATAAAAAATGCATTAATTTATAATGAATAATAAAAGTAAGAGAATAAGTGGATAAAATAAAAATAGGAGATAGAATAAGTAGGTGGATGAAAATGTGATTATGTGATTATATAAGATTTTTTTGAGGTAAAATATAATTTTTGGTACCCAAAGTTTACTCTTTTTCGATTTTGGTACATAATGTTTGACCACTATCAAAATTGGTCACCAAAGTAAATTTATGGTATAAAAATTGGTCCTACCGTTAGTTGACTAACGAATAGAGCTAATTTCAGTGCGAAAATCATTAGGGCTTCATTTGGTCACAACCCCTCTTTTGTCTTTTCCCCTCTCCACTCTCAAATTCTAATTTCTACAAATTCGACGGATATTTTTTTCTCAATTGAAGTTTTTACCAAGTAAATATACAATTTATAGTAAAGATGTAATTGAGTAATTCCAAAACTTGTACTACAACAGAAAAATAATTTTCAGATCAAAATTTTTGGGTTACTTGTTTTGCTCGTCGAAATGAAATGACTAGATAGATAGATAAAGATGTAGGATGGTCCATCCTTTACCAAATATGTCCTCAAGATAACATCTTGCCGCCATCTTAAACTACATTCATGAAAAAATATTTTTCCCTCGTTTTGAATTGCACGATGCTTACAAGAGACTTACCTAATTCACAACTATTATACTCCCTTTGTCTCAAATCAATTTGCACACATGAGAGTGTACATAGTTTAAAAAATATATATATTTTTAAATAAAATAGTGACATGAATAAATATGTTATATGTATATAGTTTTATGAATGTGTACACAATCCATGTTTTCTTCTTAAGTAATGTGCAAATTATTTTGGCACAACCCAAAATCGAAACTACATAAATTGATTTGAAACGGATAGAGTAATAAATTTAAGACTCTAAATTGTAATGCGCAGTGAAGAGAAGGCAAAAGATGCAATATTCTACTCATACAAGAGGCACATTAACGGTTTTGCCGCTCTTCTTGAAGAGGAAGAAGCAAAAGATATCGCAAGACACCCGGATGTGGTGTCAGTTTTCCCAAATGAAGCCAAGGAATTGCACACAACACATTCATGGGATTTTCTAAGGCTGGAAACAAATGGATCCGTCCCCACTTATTCTGCGTGGAAGAAGGCTAGATTCGGTGAAGATATCATCATAGCAAATCTTGATACTGGTAAGCAAAAGTTTAATCAATTGATTTTATATCTTAATTCTGATATTATCTGTACTTACCCTTAGCTACAAAGGTGTGATTACTTAGTCGACTTTTTTTTAATTGTTATTGTACGTTTACAAGGTGTTTGGCCTGAATCGAAGAGCTTCAGCGGCAAAGGCTACGGTCCCATTCCATCGAGATGGAAAGGAATCTGTCAAGTTGATGATAAGCATACAAAAAACTTTTGCAACAGGTCCTACTTTCTATTTTATAATTATCTACTAATTATATGGACATTAACAAATATTAATTCAACGTACATGTGTAACAAATTCGTTTCCAAAATTGCAGGAAATTAATTGGAGCAAGGTATTTCAACAAAGGGTATGCTGCAGCTCAAGGCGGCAAGCCACTGAATTCATCGTTCCACACTCCACGCGACGCCGTGGGGCACGGCTCTCACACTCTCTCCACTGCTGCGGGGAACTTCGTCCCCGGAGCTAGTGTTTTCGGGGTGGGGAACGGGACAGCCAAGGGCGGCTCGCCTAGAGCACGAGCAGCTATTTACAAAGTATGCTGGGACGAGACTAGTTGTTACGACGCAGATATCTTGAAAGGCTTTGAGAAGGCAATACAGGATAAGGTTGACGTCCTGTCCGTGTCTCTAGGAGGAACACCTCAGAAGTACGCCGAAGATTCAGTCGCTATAGGCTCGTTCCATGCTATCGAACACGGGATAACAGTAATCGGCTCGGCTGGAAACTCGGGCCCGTTGCAAGGAAGTGTAAGCAATGTTGCACCCTGGATTTTAACTGTTGCCGCAAGTACTATTGATCGCCAAATGGAAGCTAATGTTCAGCTAAAAAATGGTTCATTTTTTAAGGTATTATATATGTCCTATAGTTAGTTTGTTACGTTATTATTTTACTATGGAAATTAATTAATTTATATGGTTGGTTATAGGGTACTAGCCTATCTAAACCACTACCGTCTGATGGATATTATCCTCTTATTTATGGTGGTGATGCTAAATCTGCCAATGTATCTGCAAATGACTCGTAAGAACATTTTGATTTTCGTATTTTAGTTTACTCACACTTGATTGAGTATAATTTGTACATGCAGGAAATTGTGCAAAGAAGGAACGTTGGATCATGAGAAGGTGAAGGGTAAAATAATAGTTTGCTTGAGAGGGGATAATGCGAGAGTTGAAAAGGGCGTGGTGGCGCATCGTGCTGGTGCCGCCGGAATGATCATTATAAATGCCGCTTTTGATGGTGCAGATATTCAGGCTGATCCGCACGTTCTCCCAGCTACCAACATCAATTACAAGGATGGCATTGTCCTTTTGGCTTATATCAATTCAACAAAGTTTGTATCTACTTCTATCATGTTTAATTTCACCAAGTTATTTCTATTTTTGTGTGCTGAATTTCGTAATTTCAGAAATCCAGAGGGCCTAATCAAAACCCCTCGGGCAGTGTTGGGCACTAAACCAGCTCCAAAAATGGCGGGTTTCTCCTCCAGGGGTCCCAATTCCATCAGCAAGGAGATTCTCAAGGTTGCAAAATCCCATTTACAATTTATGATTCTTCAGTTTATTTTTAATGACGTAACTAAAATATATGTATTTGTGCAGCCTGATGTAACAGCCCCAGGTGTTGGCATCATAGCAGCTTATAGTGAAGCATTAAGTGCGTCGGGCCTAACATTTGACAAACGAACTGCCCCGTACAACACATTATCCGGCACCTCAATGTCGTGCCCCCACGTCTCCGGCGTAGTCGGCCTCCTCAAGTCAATCCACCCCGACTGGAGTCCCGCTGCAATCAAATCCGCCATCATGACCACCGGTAACAAAATTTTAAATCCATCCCTTAATTTTGGCTAAAATGTTGACTATGATTGCACTAATATATTTGAACAGCCCAAACAAAGGACAACACGGGGAAACCAATGCGCGATTTTGACGACTCAAAGGCCAACCCGTTCTCATACGGGTCGGGACATATCCGTCCAAACCGGGCCGTGGATCCTGGACTAGTCTACGACTTGAGCATCAACGATTATCTGGACTTCTTATGTGGGATC
Organism: Prunella vulgaris; assembly: GCA_026898435.1. NCBI lineage: Eukaryota > Viridiplantae > Streptophyta > Magnoliopsida > Lamiales > Lamiaceae > Prunella > Prunella vulgaris. The sequence continues at coordinate 53,775 of JAPKLY010000145.1, read as the reverse complement.
GGGTACAATCAGACATCAATAAAAAAGATCTCGGGTTCTGATCATCATTGTCCCGGAAAAGAGTATAATGTATTGGACTTTAACTACCCCTCCATCTCCGCCACTGGAACAGCAAGGGTAACAAGAAAGGTGAAGAATGTGGGCCCACCCGGGACCTACAAATCCCGGGTGCGCTCTCCGTTAGGATACTCCGTGAAGGTTGTGCCGGAGGTTCTGACCTTTAAGAAAACAGGACAAGAGGAGAGGTTTGAGTTGATTATAACGGCGACGAGAAAGGATTCAGCGTATAGGTTTGGAGAATTGGTATGGTCGGATGGGAAACACTATGTTAGGAGTCCTATTCTGGTTTTGCCTAAGAATAATGCAACCAGAAGTAAGTAGCTATTGTAGAGAGTAAACATCAGGTGGTTGAATTATTTCAAGATTTATATTGTTTTGTGATGTTATATTTCGTATTAATTAATGCAAGTAATGTTGAATAGTTTGCTGAACGATTTGGTTGGATTGATCGAGTATCTTTTTTTTTTTTTTTTTATTATTATTATTTTTTTTTTTTATTATTATTACTCCATCACAGGGCTATTTTCACACTTGATTTATTTGGACGTCCTAACTTTACTTTCACACACCTAAAAACAAAAATTACACTAACAAAAGTCAATAATGTACATTTTTTTATTATTTAACTTTACACTTACATACTCATTTTACTTTATTTCGCGTGCCCAGGACAACTGTGAAAGTAGGTTTGAGACGGATGGAGTAATATTTTTTTAATTTAAGAAATGTAACTATTGGGATATTATGAGTTGTTTTGATTCAAATCTCAAAACCCCTAAGTCTGAAAAGATGAATTACCTAAGTACAGTTTTAGGATTGTATAGACTCAGGATAGGTTAGACCTGTTTTTATTCACAGGTACTCAGTTCAGGGGGAATCATCCTGAAGACTGGATTCAAAAGGAGACGTCCTGAAGATCAAGCCAGGAAGAACCATCCCTGAGGACAGAAAGTTATAAAGACCAAGTTCAAAAGAACTATCCTGAAGCTGAGGTATCCTGAAGATAGTTCCTGAGAAGACAATCCTGAGGAAGACCACTGATAGTGTTCTACTGACTGTTTTTAAGCGTAGTCAGGACAGAGCATATTAGTGAATACGGAAGTAACCTGAGTAATCAAATTAAGTGTTCATTAACTGACACTGAGTAACTCATGACATAAAAGGTAACTAACCGTTTGGGACGTAGCATTTATGCTAAAAGAACTGAGAACAAAGAGAATGTCAGAGATCCACCAAAGACAAACATTTATACCTGAGTTAAAAGTTGCAAAACACTCGAAGTATTTATGGTAAGAGGAAGCATAAAGTCTTGTCAACAACTAGCCGTTTGAAAAACAGCCAGTGAGATAAAGACACGTATGATGGAGCTGACACACTCATTAAATGTTCACAGTCGCAGGCTGCAGCAAGAGACTTTCACCAAAAACTGCATAGTAAAAAGTAAATGTATTATCCTAGGTTGCCACCTACCTACAATAGGAACATTTGTTTTGATCTCCTCCAACGGATCTATTACAAATTTTCTATATAAATACAGAAGGTCTTGCACCTAAACAAGGTTACAGAAAATTTTGAAATCGAGATTAACCAAGATACTAGCGCTCAAAGCATTCAAGCATACAACACTTTCCAAGTTTTAAATTTCCCAAGTGTTGTTAGAAAGTATTTTCTGTATTTAGCTTATACTAATAATCCATCCTTAGCATTAGATTTGTTTGTAAGGATTATCACACAATAGTTGAAAAATTGAAAGTCAAACCACTCAAAGTTGTGAGTTGGTGAGGTGGGAATGATTAAGACTTGTAAAACCACCCAGGGGTTGAATTCCTTCGAGAGGAAGGAGACTGTCGTGCACCTTGGCACGTTAAAATACAAGATCCAATCCTAAGAGTGGATTGCTCCTGTTAAATCAGGCAGTGGACGTAGGAGATTAAGTCTCTAAACCACATTAAACCCCTGTGTGTTGATTTACTTGCTTTGCATATTCTTAACTATCATATCATTAGATCAGTAAAGCATTCAACATAGTTTAAAACTCAGGAAGAAACAATCATTCTGAACCTGAACCTGAGCACTGTCCTTAACCACCCTTTCAGAACTAAGCTAAACATTTTCAAAAACACTAAAACCAGTAAAATTCAGGGCTCACACTTCCGCACGTAAAAAACTTGTTTAGATAGCAATCCAACTGACTAGCTTTCTGAGTGGTCAGTAGGTGGGTTTTCTTTACTGAGCTCACTCAGAACATGAATCCAAGATTCAACGTATCTGGTTCCTGAGTCTGTCAGTCCCAGTGACTTCAGTCTCAATGAGCACTGTTAGTTTAAGCTGACTGAATCCTAAGAAGTTATTCCTGAAAAGGAAAAATTGTCATAAGTGTATTCCCCCATACATTGATTTAGACTCGTTTTGGGACCAACAAATGGTATCAGAGCAGTGGTTCGCAAGACCACTGACTTTGAATACTAATAGTTTCTGAGGAGAAACTGTTGGAGGTCTACTAAACTAGATCTTAGGTGTTCTCTGAAAATTTGCATATCATGGCATCTAAGTGCCTTGAGGGCAACCAATCTGAGTTCTCCGTAGCAAATTATGACTACTGGAAGTTCAGGGTCTTGGCACATCTACATTCTATCCATGATCAGATGTATCTAGTCATTGAGAAGGATCCTATTACCTTTTTAACGGATACAACAGCTACTTTTCCTGTTGCAGCCGATCGAGACAGAAAAGCTAACTTCTGATCAAATCAAGCAGATTGGCCTAGACAACATTGCCAAGAACATCAAGCAATCAAAAAACTAATTATTAACCAAAGATTCTCAATTAAATGTCAACTAGTAATCATCTAATTAAAATATATTCAACTAATGATTATCTAATTAAATATATTCAACTAATGATCACCTAATTATACTCAAATTTAACTAACAAATCATCACCTAATACTAAATATGATAAAAAAATTAAATATATATACTCTACTACCATATTCAAATCATCAACTAAGAATTCTCACACAGTTTAAATTTAAATGTATCAATTAATCAACTAATTAGATTCAATGAACCATCATATAATTCAAAATATGATCGACTAAACATGTTCAACTATTCAATTTATTAAATTCAACAAACCATCATATATATAATTCAAATTATTATCAACCAAATATAATCAAATATTCAAGTAATTAGATTCAACAAACCATCATATAATTCAAAATATGATCAACTAAACATATTCAAATATTCAACTAATTAGATTCAGCAAACCATCATATAATACAAAATACAATTAACTAAACATACTCAAATATTCAACTAATTTGATTCAACAAACCGTCATACAATTCTAAATATGATCAATTAAGCATATTCAAATATTCAACTAATTAGATTCAGCAAATCATCATATAATTCAAAATACTCTCAACTAAAGATACTCAATATTCAACTAATTACCAAAATATATAAATATTCTCCACCATTCAATAATTAAATCTACATGTGTTCAACTCTTTAAACAATAACTTTAAAAAAAAAACTATTTTAAACAATATAAAAACATGTTCAACATATATCAAATAAAATATATAAATATGCATATCCAATTAATTATAGATTCACTAACATATTTAAAAATTTATTGTAATAGATAGGGGATGGTGGCTGTGGTGGCAGACAGTGGCAGTGGTGGTAGATGGGGTGGATGGCCATAAAAAAAAAGATTTATTTTAAATTTAATATTAGCGACTGTGTAGGTAGTCGATAAATTATTGGCCAATTTAATACCCTCAATTGTTTCTGAGATGTGATTTAAAATGGTGACTAGCGACCGTCTATCATTTATTCAAAATTTCCCTCTTGTGATTTATATTCAGCGACCGCTTTAGTGGTTATTAATTAATCCAATTTTTGGATTTTGAGACCACTTAGACGGTCGCATAAGCCGTCAATTTTAAGACCACCTTATAATATGGTTGCTTTTTTTTGTTTAATTAGTGACTCATGCCTCAAACAGTCACTAATTTCTAAATTTTGTGACTATCTGTCCTTGGAGATCGTAAATCACTATGCCATTTTTATGGAAAGACATCGGTTATTAACCGATGTTAAACAGAATATACAACCGATGTTATACATGGTGATGTTGTAAATAGGCGCTGAAAGACATCGGTTATTAACCGATGTTAAATCTATAAAATAACGTCAGTTAATAACCGATGTTATTCTATTTTTACCGATGTGGTAGATCCTTCATCATAACCCACTTTTTTACCTATAACTGCGGTAAAGTAAAGATATAACAGCGGTTTTTAACTGATGTTGTATCTTCTAAAGACATCAGTTTTTAACTGATGTTGTATATTATAAAATTGATGTAAAAAATCTTTTAATAGCTGTTTTTAACCACTGCCTTCCTTTTAAAAAAAAAAACCTATTCTAATAATTTTCAAATTTAATTTTAGATAAGAAACATATTTTTATAAAATATCAATCATTCATCAAATAATTCTAAATGTCATAATACAATACTACAATTGCAATTTACATCCAAAATATAAATTCAACTTAAAGATTACAAGTCCAAAAATCACAAGTCAATCATTCCACAAACATACTTCAATTTATCTATTCTATCTCCGCTCTATCATCTGACATTTTTTAAAAAACCTGCAAGATACAAAATCAAAGAAAATAGAATGTTTAATATATAAGAAAATTTATCCAATAGAAAATATATATATATATATACCTTAACACCCCAACTACGAAGTTCTACTCACATATGTATGGTTGTACACGTGTAGCCCACTCTTCTCGAACTTCATCAATTTCAACTTTCGTGTAAGTTTTCTCCATGACCTACATATAGTAAAAAATATATCAAATAATATGATTGCATACAACATTTACCATTGATTGCAATGAGCATATATAAACTTCTCCTTCAAATTTAGTAATTTGACTTATGTAGCGAAGTACGTAGAATCCGTACGTACTGCTTCGCATCGGGTTGCTTGGCAGCCTAAATTATGAATAAACCTCATTATATTCTACTTTCAATGTATGAATAAATTTAATTTTTAATGAGCAAGAGAGAATCCTGAAAATCTAAGAGAATTAATCATATAAAGTATAAACATATAACAAGCTTTAAGAAAGTAGTGCTTGGGATCATAATTAAGTCAACATTATTACAAAGCACCACATAAACATTTCTACCACCAATTAATATACAATTTATTTAATTAAATTTTAAATTTATAGTTCATCATAGAAGTACACACAACACCAAAAGATATCACAGTCTTCATATACCTTCATGAAACAGAATTGCAGAAAATTAAATAAATCTGTGATTTCATTTGTTTTCCTATTATTATTTAGCCATAATTAAAAATACCATGTCTAATAAAGAAGGATCATTTGCACATCATTCAACCTTTTATATACAAAATGAAATCTTGGGATTAAGTCGGGTAGAAGGAAAAGTTATGCAAGTATAAAGAAGGCATTCATGTCCATTCATGGATCTTTAAAAGCATAGTGTGAAAAACATAGTGTAAGCAAACAGGGGAAAAAGTAAATGATCATTTGTAACATATATGTATATATATATATATATGAATGAATAATGTAGAATGTTATGACAAGGAAGATAAGGCTGCTCGAGCTTATGATTTAGCAGCTTTGAAACTACAACTATCAATTTTCCTGTTAGTTAATTTAATTTAATTAATTAATGAATTTCACGTACATTGATAATTGGTGTTATTAATTTCTGCTTCAGATTAGCAACCATGAGAAAGAAATAGAGGACATGAAGCACATGATAAGATAGGAATGTGTAGCATCATTAAGTAGGTAAATTTAAACTTATTTAAATTCCTTGCAGGTTAACTAAGAATGAATTCATTAACTGATCATTATCCATCTCCATCAGAATATCTCTATGTATACATACATCAATTCATTTTTTAACACTGAAAATAATGAATCAAGCAGCATACAACAAATATCATACTCTATTTTTATCACCAATATAGAGTAATATCAATACATGATGAATTAATATTAATTATGCATAAATAAGTTCATCGATTCAGCTACCATAAGGATCTCTATGATGCGATCAGAATATTAAGGTCAGCAAATTTGTTATTGTTGCCCTTTATTTGGGGAGAATAAAGAAAACTCACCAGCAACAATGCTTTGTACAGAATCTTCCTTGGTATCTCTCACAAAAAATATTCTTGTCCAGGGCAAGAGAGCTCTACAAATATATCAACACCAGGTCTTTGTCCCACTTCGACCATAGTTCCTCCTACTTAATTTGTCTGAATTTATTGTCATTCTGCAGGCATGTCAACATATAATTGTTGATGAGAATAAAATACATTAGAGTGCAAATGTGGCATGCATAAGTAGCAATGGGAATTTCAATTTACATAGCATCGTAACCATCAATAATACTTCTCTTCGTACTTCATTCATTTATAATTCCATAATCAGAATTTATTAGTGCGGCAGAGGAGGGTGCTGGAGCAAGAGAGAGGATCCTGAAAGTCTAAGAGAATCAATCATATAAACAGATAACAAGCTGTAACATTATTTCATAAAAATAAATATTACCAACAAAAGAGCTCTACAAACCAAATCAATTGACCTGCCCAAGCAAAATCTGTTATTCCTAACTTCAGTGATCTCTTTGGATGCCCAAACCATGAAAAAAAAAATATATAGAGACCTAAAGAGCTAAACTCTAACCTGCCCTCAAGCTGTTAAAGCCCCTCGATAATTTATATAAGAACTTAAATTTATAACACACACAACTATAATAATAATAATGATAAAGACAATAATATGAACTTATCAAAATGTCCATCTGCTCAACTAAAGGGCATCTATACCTTTTACATGAGATTTTTCAGGGTTTTTCTCATATATTTCTTCATAAGATGATCTATTATGTGTATTTAGATTTTCATCTTCTTGTCTCTTGGGCATAAAAAAAATTAAAAATTAAAACTGACATGTAAGTTTTGGTGGCATGATAAGTACCAATGCAGAAAAACAATTAATAAATTAGTTTTGCAAAAACAAAGGAGAGAAAGTGACCCCTGTCACATGTAGCATATATATGCTAATGCTAAATCTAATGTAAGACTAAGAAGTCCTGCTAACAGCAGCTAACAACAGAACTTCACTTAAAGATGAGCATAAAGTTCAACCCATATAAGCACCTAAACCAAGTTTGGGAATTCTTCTTGTTACACCAGTATGGAGAAGGTATTAAATGTAAGGTATTCTTGACTTTGAAATTAGGCAAAACTAAGAATGTGCTAATCAACACACAAGAGCTTTGCAGTACAAAACAAAACAAGTCAAGTTTCGTTCCTTGATTCTGCAAATAAAAATTAGGGCTTACTTTTTAAAAAAATGCAGAGGCAGCGGCGAACGCGTACTGATAGCCAGCGAAGTGTGCCGATGACAGCGAACGCGTGCCGATGAGCAGTGAACGCGTGCCGACGGGCTGCGAACCTGAGTGTACTGACGGGCGACGGACCTGAGCGTACCGACGGGCGATGGACCTGAGCATACGATGGATGGAATTAAGTGGACGGTGGATTCAGATTCTTATGGCAAGTGTTCTTCATGAATCGGGCGAACGGTGATTCCATTTTAGAGATGGAATCGATCGTACGATGGATGAAATCGAAATCCAATTTCTTAGTGAAGAGGGAATTCAGAAAAGTAAGATTGAAGAAATTGGACTGAAGCAAAGATTATATTTTATTTAACTATTAAAATTAATTAAGAATTAAAAATATAAATAGGGATAACATTACTTGTCTAACAGCGGTTACACAAAACTGACTTTTATTCATTCCGCCCTTTCACCTTTAACAGCGGTTTGATTTTTAACTGCAGGTTTTTATATTTTTACTGTAGTTTTTTGAAAAACCGATGTCATTCCAATGATGTTAAACATTAATTTTGGCATAGTGAATCGATAGCTAATTCATATAATTAGCAATCAATTTGAAGGAGGTCACATAACCTGTTAATTTTAGGATTGTCTTGCAAGACGGTTGCTTTTCTATTTAAATAGCGACTGACGCCTCAAGCGGTCGCTAATTTGTAAATCTTGTGACTATCTGTCCTTGGTTGTCGTAAATCGATCACTGATTCATATAACTAGCGATCAATTTGAAGGCGGTTGCTAAGTTTGGTAGTTGCAATATATTTTTTCTGTAGTCTGTATTTAGGGATTAATATTATTTTAGTCCCATAGCTTTCCCATTTTTTTTGTTTTGGTCCTATAATTATTTACTACTTTAATTTAGTCGTATAACAATTCAAATTTATCCAAATCAGTCCCAAATGCCCGTAAATTACATTAAATGACATTTTCTTGTTCAAGTTCCGGTCACATTACTATTTTTCGTGGAATATGATTAACCATTTATACCATCTTCGTCTCATAAATTTCTACTTTTTTTATTTTTGTCTCTTAATTCTTTACCTTTTCAATTTAATTAGTCTCATACTATGGATAAATTATTTACTCTTTTTACATTTTACACATGAGACACGTTGACTCAATAAATTAAACTTAATATTCAATAATTTGCAATTAAAAAAACTTAAGACATAAAACTTGAAATTAAAAAAATGACACTCCTACGCGTGCAGAGTGTCGACATATGTATCTTCTTGTCACGACCCTCCACCTTCATGTCCCGATCTTTGTTCGAGCTCCACTTCCGCGCTAGATCTTGCTTCTCGAGTCTTCTTTCTCCACAACAACAATTTGCAAAGTCTTGATATATCTTTATAGCTCTGTTTTCGCCCAAATTATTGCCGCGATTCAACACAATTAAATTTATTGGGAAAATTTAAATATCATTTACTGAGTCAGCATGCCACGTCTGAAAAATAGTTGAGGTCACCCAGAATTACTACCATTTTCATCTCATAATTTTTGTACTTTTTCTATTTTGGTCCCATAATTATTTACATTTTTAATTTAATCCCATAACAATTCAAATTTATCCAAATAAGTCCTATATGACCGGAAAATAGTAGCACATATTTGACATGTGAACAAAATGGCGTCGTTTAGTGCAATTTCCTATTCTTTGGTACTGATTTGAATAACTTTAAATTATTATGGGATTAAATTTAAAAAATTAATAATTATAAAACTAAAAA
>JAPKLY010000145.1:15202-44094 GCA_026898435.1 Prunella vulgaris | reverse complement strand
TCTCTCTCTCTCTCTCTCTCTCTCTCTCTTTCTCTCTCTCTCACAAATCACACCTAGTGTTACGTGAATAATATTGGGAATATAGTCGTGTGAATCACATCGCGTAGGGTGCGCGATCATGCATCGTGGTTGAGTGAGGGAGAAGAGCACTATGAGCGATTTTACAACAAACAATGAATCCAACATGAGCTTGAATATTGTGCCAATAAATTTGGGTGATAGTCTTCATATAAATACAAGTAACCAATTTGATTTGAAGTAGATGAAATTCAATTCAATGCAAGAAACAATTACGTGATAAACGTGTATATACATGTCTTTGTTAGTTTTTGTGCATGACAGTGATAGTAACAATGCATTACAGTGACAATACTTGTAAATGATAGTGAAACAAATTTGCATGACAATAATAATATTTGTTACATGATAGTGATAGTCATGCTTCGAGGTAGTGATAGTCATGCTACGTGATAGTGATAGTTAAAGTACATGACAGTGTTATTCTTTGTGCATGACAATGATAGACTTAATTCATGTAGTATTAATTATAATTCATAACAGTGATAATCGTGATACATGATAGTGATATTCAAAATGTATGGTAGTGATAGTCATTGTGTATGATATCTAATATATTTGTATCTTTATTGTATAATAAAAATAGTCATGCTCATGATAGTGATAGTCATATAACATGACAATGTTATTAATTGTACATAACAATGATATGCATGGAGGTAATAGTTATAGTTCATGACAGTAAATGTCTATGAGCATAAAAGTGATATTGACTATGTATGACAGTGATACTATTTGTGCATGATAGTGACAATGTATTTACATACAATAGTGATAATTTTTATTTTTATATGTTATATTATTTTTATAAGCTAATCAATTGTATTGATTTTTTATTTGATCTTACAGATGAAATACTAGATTTAATACAATTTGAAGAAGAAGAAGAAGAATTTAATGATTTCACTTTAACATATGGACAAAACATTGAAGATGTTATGATAGCAAATCAAGGTATATAAAAGATCTAAAAATTTAACTATATTTCAACTATTATAAATATATATTGGTTGTATTTATGTAAGGTATTTATGTTGTATACAGAAAATAATGTTCATCTTGATGGTGCAAGTGGTTCTTTATTTGGCATGACGAATGAAACAGTTGATGATATGTATAAATTATACTGCAAGCATGCTCGTGAAGTGGAATTTAGTGTGCATAAAGGTACTAGCTAATATTCAAGTGGTGAGACTTCCATTGTATTAGGGAAACTATTCATGTGCTCTTGTGCTGGAGAAAGAGTTTCAACAAGGAAAAATAGTTCAGGAAAGAAAAAGAACACTTCAATAACGAGAACAAACTGCAAGGCAATGATGAAAATCGAAATGAATGGTGATGGAGCTTATGAATTTGTGAAGCATGTTAAAGAGCATAATCATCCATTGACTAGAATTGAATGGAATCGTCTTCATCGTTCAGAACGAAGCATTATAGATGAGAAGGCCAAAGCTATAGAAGAGATTATAAGTTTGGGGATGAGACCGACATAATCTTATCATGGACTCTCACTGTTACATTCATGAACTATCAATGTTATGTTGATAGATTATCACTGTTATGTTGAAAGACTATCACTGTTATATTCATGGACTATCACTGTTACATTCATGAACTATCACTGTTATGTGGAAGGACTATCACCGTTACATTCATGAAATCAAAATGCTCTCCCAATCAACACTGGGCCACACAAACTCAAGAAATAAGTACAAAAACAGAGACATCAAAATACCTCTCAAAATTTATAACAACACATTCACAAGAAACATCATTTCCTCTTCAAAATGCTCTTGTCGACAAGACATAAATTTGGTAAACTACATAACCATCATTGTTTAAAATAGACAAAAAACAATGTCATATGCACATCCATTTCAATATTAAGGCTAACATGTTTTCCAAATCTAAACCAAAAGATATATTTCAAAATAACAATTTCTTGTTCTCTTATTTCTTCTCTCGGCTGCAGTCTTTTTCTTCTCATCCTTAAGACTTCATCTTTCTTCTCCTTAGTAATACGCTGGATCAATGCTGGTTTGTTATTATATAAATTGTAAACTTCAGCTAGCACATCTTTTTTCACTTCATTGATATCAGACAAAACAATTGAAGCACAAATTTCAGTCCTAATAAACCCGGCGTATCACAACCTCAAATAAATAATAAAGTTAGAGTAGAAAGTCTAACCATTAAAAATTAAAGATAAAAATAAATTAGGAAAATAAACCTTTGTCATATCCGGAGATGTGTAAATTGAACCATCAAAATGCTTGAGATGATTCATCAAGTACATACCACAATTACCATGAGTCTTTTTAGTTTGCAATTTGAATGACACGTTTCAAATTTATATGATAAGACATTCTTAGCTTTGGAGTGTTCTCTTGATTCAAGAAATGAAGACATTTGTGATTGCTTCAACAATATAATAAAAGAAAGGAATTAATACAATAAGAGAGTGAATTAAAATACAACAAAATAAAAAAGTACATAAAAAAGAGAGCTTACAAGGATTTTAGCACACTCGAAAAAATCATTTTCTTCATCTTCACATGTTCGGTTATCTAAATATTGAATCCTTTCATCAACAAAGTTAACGATAACAGTAGCATAATGGTCGTTCTCAAACCAGAATGGAATGAAAATCTGCAAAAATAATAGAGTGTCACTGTTATTAACAAAAACTATCACTGTTATGAACAAGTGCTATCACTGTCATAAATAAAAACTATCACTATTATGAAAAAAGACTATCACTGTCATATATAATGACTATCACTATTAAAAATAAGAACTATCACTGTTATAAATAAAGATTATCACTACTGTTTCAATTTGCCTATTGCATTGGACAACTCTTCAACGTCTATCTGCTCTAGGGTTAGAATTCTCAAACGATTGTAGTTCATGATGTTGGTTAATGTGGGCACTCCTACTGCTATACTCGAAGGAATAATCTCCGAATAACATAAAGTACACATAAGGCACATAAAATTAAACATATAATCTGAAACCCTAAAATAGGCTTTGAGATTTTGATTTTAGAAGCAAAATAGAAAACCACACACATACCATCTTAATAGAAAATCGATGACACAAATGACGATGAGATGATATAATCGTCGTTGATCACGGCGGAAGTCGACACGAAACAGATGAAATCAGTGTTGAAGATGATGAAATCGGTGATAGAATGACGACTTTCGTGAATGAAAATAATGAAATCGGTGGAAGCATGATGAAGATGACGAAACCGGTTGAAGAATGATGAAGATGATGAAATCATTGGAAGAATCAGTAGAAACGTAACCGTTTTCGTGAATGAAACATTGTGAATCGAAAAGACGAGTGAGTTTACTACGTTTCATCCATTATATTTGACCGTTTTGTTATTTGGGTTATACCCGGGTTCATAATGAACCCAGGTGTATACAAGTTTTTGTCCTAATAGTAAGTTTCTTGTGCACCAGATGCACCGTGCAATTTAAGTATATTTTTAAAAAGTTACATAATTTATTACTGAAAAGTTACACAAATTATTACTGAAAAGTTACACTAGATACACTTTTCAATAATAACTTGTGTAACTTTTCAATAATATTTTATGTAACATTTTAAAATTATGCACGGTGTACTGTGCATACAAGAGTAACACTTTACAATATTATTAATTTATGAGTAGAATGAATTTAAAACATTATCCTTATATCTATTAATTGAGATTCTCCACCTAAACACAAGAACAAAAATTGACAAAAGTATTAGGAGATTAATTAAATAAATATATTCCAGACAACTAAATTATGGAAAGTTGACTTGAGATAAAGCACGCAATAATTATTATTTCCACCTTGCACCAGAATGACTTTAAAATAAAATAAAATTACGAGATACATATATAAATTAAATAGTTATTTATAAGTATAAAGTCATTGATATATTTAAATGATTAAATGTGGGTAAAAGGAAGTATTAGGAGATTAATTAAATAAATATATTCCACACAACTAAGTTATGGAAAGTTGACTTGAGATAAAGCACGCAATAATTATTATTTCCACCTTGCACCAGAACGACTTTAAAAATAAAAAATATTACGAGATACATATATAAATAAAATAGTTATTTATAAGTATAAAGTTATTGATATATTTAAATATATGATTAAATGTGGGTAAAAGGATAAATAGATAATAATTGTTTTCATAAATGACATATAAAATTATAAAAAAATTATAAAATGATTCTCAAAATTGATACTAATTATATTATAAATTGGTTTTGTAAAGAAAAAAAAATATGCTTCTGTTTAGAAAAAATTTATAGGTCTATACAAATATAATCATATTTTTGTACAAGTATATAAATGTCCTTAAAAAATTTGGTGCGTCTCAATAAAATAACTGAAAATATCTTTAGTGGATAATATGAAATATGTTTTCTCCTAATATAAAAAATAATATAAAGTAAATTTTATATGAAAATGGTTGTCATATAAATTATTTTTAAATTTCATAAATTGTAAGTGTTTAATTTTTTTATACTTATGGATATTTTCATCTTAAATATTATAATGATGTATATTATATATTAAATATGAATAGTACGCATGTATAGTTAAAAAAAATTAATTAATGTTTATCTCTTATAATAATATTATAATACCACTAACCTCAACTTTTTGAGTATTTTACATACGAAAATAGTTTATTATAAGTGTATTATGATCTATTTTAAAGTATCAAATATTTAATTAAGTGTATTAAAAATTGAGATCAATAAAATCTATAACACATTATCATTGACCCTGATTTTTTATATATCTAATGAAATTTTTGATACTCCTAATTAAATATTTAATACTTTAAAATTAATTAATTATAAGTTCATCATTAACCATTACATACAAAACTTTACCGAATTTTAATACTTTTATTTAAATTATTAATACTTTTAATTAAATATTTACTAAATGAGGAACACTTGGGTAGAAATTTCTACCGTAAAAATTACTAAATATATATAAAAAAAAAAAATTCACACACGCTGTTGTAAAACTTATGCACACACTACCACTATTGCTATTAGTGTAATGTTTCCCTCCCCCACCTTGACCCCCACCCCTACCCCCCACACCACATACTAATATCCCTCCAGTTCCCACCCCATATATATAATTTTTCCTCCCCACACCTAGTCAGCAATTACTTTTCTTTTTAATTTAATTTAATTTTTTTAAAAATTTGTATTAATTAAATAATATGCATTGAATATTATATTGTAAATATATATTTATACACATAGTAACACAAATTTACTCTAATAGTAACACACATTTATCTCTTAATTTGTGTTACTATATGGAAAAATGTGTATTTACTATAAGGACAAAATATATTTTTATGAGAATAAATATGTGTTTTTTAATTTATTCATCATCTCTTTAAATCTAGGTATATTATTTCATGTAATACACATTTTATTATATGAAAAAAATAATTATATCTATAAAAATAAATAATTATTTGTGAATAATCAATATTTGTTTTTAGAGTAACACACATTTTGCTCTTGCATTATGTGAAAAATTATTTATTCTATAAAAACAAATGAATATATGTAAAATAACAATATTTTATAAGATAGTAACACACATTTGCTCTAATAGTAACACACATTTGTCTTCCTATTTGTGTTACTATATGGGCGAATGTGTGTTACTATATGGGAAAAATATATTTTTATGAGAATAAAATAATAAATATGTATTTCTTAATTTATTTATCATCCCTTTAAATCTAGGTTTATTATTTCATGTAATTTATATGTTATTATATTAAAAAATATTTATTTCTATAAAAATAAATAAATATTTTTGAATAATCAATATTTGTTCTTATAATAATATACATTTTGCTCTTACATTATGTGAAAAATTATTTATTCTATAAAAACAAATAAATGCATGTAAAATAACAATATTTTATAAGATAGTAATACACATTTGCTCTAATAGTAACATATATTTGCTCTCCAGTTTGTGTTACTATATGGGCAAATGTGTGTTACTATATGAACAAAATATATTTTTATGAGAATAAATATGTGTTTCTTAATTTATTTATCATCCCTTTAAATCTAGATTTATTGTTTCATGTAATACATATGTTATTATATGAAAAATAATTATTTCTATAAAAATAAGTAAATATTTGTGAATAATCAATATTTATTTTTATAGTAACATACATTTTGCTCTTATATTATATAAAAAATTATTTATTCTATAAAAACAACTAAATGCATGTAAAATAATACTCCCTCCATCCCATAATTGTTTTCACACTTTCCTTTTCCGCCCGTCCCACAATTGTTTTCACACCCTATAAATGGAAACTATTACTTTAATTTTATCCTCACAATCCAACTAATCTCATTATTTTAATAATATAATTTTACACAACACTTTACTTTTCTTAAAAATTGTGTCATCCCAAAGGTGAAAACACATCTGGGACGGAGGGAGTAATATTTTATAAGATAGTAATACACATTTGCTCTAATAATAACACATATTTGCTTTTCAGTTTGTGTTACTTTATAAACAAATACGTGTTACTATACTAATATAAATTGAGAATAAGTTTTTAAATTTATTATATAATATTATTTAATTTATTTTTAAATTTACAAAAATTGAAAAATAATAAATAAAATTAAAACTTGCATGGACATTCATTATATGGCCATTATGGGCGTGTGTGCATGACTGCATGTGTGTGTGGGAGTGGGCGGGGGTGGGGGTGAGGTGGGGTGGGGTGGGGAAAACATGTGTAATACTAATATGTTGATTTTCTGGACGTGAATTACATTTTCTTGCTAGATTGGTTTCTTTTTAAGTTTATTTTTGGAAATTTCTAGGTAGAAATTTTTATATAAGTTTTTATCTTACTAAATTAAAATTTTAATACAATTTCATTAATATTTTCATTCAAAACTTTCCCACTACAATATTATTTTATTAATTCTAGAATCAATTCCCCCAGTAATATGCTTGTACACAATTTTGTGTCATTAATTCTAATCACAGCTGCGTCGGCGTGCAGATGAGGCCGCCATCCACCACCAGATTAAGCCCGGTGACAAAAGCCGACTCATCCGAAGCCAGAAACGCCGCCGCCTCCGCCACGTGTCCCACCGTCGATGGCACCCCTTTCAAGCTAGTAAACGGTCCCATAAATTTTTCCACATCATCGGCCGTCGTTAATCCCAGCAGGCCCAGCATCGGCGTCAGCACCGCCGACGGAGACACACAGTTGACCCTTATCCCATGCTTCCCAAGCTGCAAGCTCGCCGACCGCACCAGCCCCAACACCGCATGCTTCGACATGATGTAGTCCGTCGCCACCATTCCGCCCATCGTCGCCGCCACACTGGTGGTGCAAACAATAGCCCCCCTCGTTCCCAGCTCAATCATCTTACGCGCCGCCTGCTTCACACACGCCGCCATGCTCCGGGTATTGACCCGCATAACGCGATCGAAACCCGAGAGGTCAAGCTCGAGAATGGATTGCTCGGAGCTGCTCGTAATTCCGGCGTTACTGAACATGACGTCGATTCCGCCGTAGGTTTTGACCGTCCAGTCGACCATGGACTTGACTTGTTCCTCATCGGTGACGTCGCAGTGGACGTAGCTACACCGCCATGAACCGATGGACTCCGCCACGGCTTTGCCTTTGTCGTCCTGGATATCGGCAATCACCACCGCCCGTGCGCCGAGTTCGGCAAAGTGGTGGGCGGTCGCCTCGCCTATGCCACTGGCGCCACCTGTTATTATAGCTACTTTACCTTCTAGCTTTTTGTTCACCAAAATATTTGCCATTTTTTTTGTGTTTCCTTTATTAATTATATGTATCTATGCTCTCAACGATATATATATATATACTAGTGGTTACAATTAATTCTCTTTTAAATTAATGAAACGGAGTGTAAGAATAATTATTTGATTTAATGGGCATTAAAAACTTATTGCAGTACATCCGAAAAGAAAAGAAGAGTAATAATTTATTTAATGCAATACTTATATAGTATTTTTTTTTCTCTGTAAATTTTTTATATGATATTTTGGACATACAAATTTGTTATAGCACAAATGTTGCGATAAAAGAGTACTAAGAAATAGTTTATTTAATGAAAATTGAAAAGTTAAAAATAGTTATTGAAAAGATAATGAGAAATTTATAGTGGAATAAAGGCATGTTCCATATCATTATGTACTAATTAATATATCCTTATATGTACATTTAATTAGTGCAAATAAAACAACTGTAGAAATTAACATCATAAATAAATTAATTAAACATGCACATTATAAACAAATTTTAATAAAATAGAATTCAATCAATTGCACTAAAGCATTAATAAACTAAGATAACATGAAATACATAAAAAAAATTTAATTATAAAACTTTAAACATTCTAAAATTTTCTTGAAAATACAACATATTTTAGCATTTAATTCAAAATTAATATTAATGAAACCATTTTCTTCAAACCTGGTCGACCGCATCATTGAAAATGCAACAAAAAATTCGCGATTTACCGACCGAAAAACGGTCGCTAATTAGATTTATCGACCGAACACGGTGGTCGGTAAAACTGTGGTCGCTAATATTTAGCGACCGAATTTCAAATCGGACGCTAAATTAGCGACCGTCTAAACAGTCGGTATTTAGTCGCTAAAAGAACCGGGTGTTGACCCGTTTTGGGATTTTACCGACCGTTAAATCGGTTGGTAATATTTATAATTACCGACCGATTTAACGGTCGTAAAATGTAATGTATATTATTTTTTAATTTTTTTTTATACTAGGCGACCGCCTAATCGGTCGGTAATTATAAATATTACCGACCGATATGTCGGTCGCTAATTAATAATTATATATTTTTATTTTTTTTATTTTTTATTTAGCGACCGTCTAGTCAGTCGGTAGTTATATAAATTACCGACCAATGTTGTGGTCGCTAATTTTTGTCGTGAAAAAAAAATTTGGGGCTAAGGTGGTTTGAACCTAGGCCTCCAGCGTGGCTCAGCAGGACTCGAACCACTTGGCCAAGCCCCCAACATATTAGCACATGCACCGCATAATTTATCTCAGATTTAATCCCCCAAATTCGCACCTGTGAGGGGTCGAACACGCGACCTCTGGGCGTCTCAGAGGTGGCGTGACCACTCGGGCACTTGTCGTTATTGTTTATTTTTATGCAATTAATTGTATATAACTCCAAATTGAGTCACATTTTTTTTAAATGCTTCTAATTAAATGAGTATTGTTTCTACTTTATTTATGTATATATATATTTCATTAAATATTATAATGTTAAAAATTTATTATTTAATATTACGAAAATTTATTAATTTGTTCATTTTTTTGCAATTAATTGTATTTAACTCCAAATTGAGTCACGTTTTTTTAATTCTTCAAATTAAATGAGTATTGTTTCTACTTTATTTATGTATATATACATATTTCATTAAATATTATAATGTTACAAATTTATTATTTAATATTACAAAAATTTATTAATTTGTTCATTTTTTGCAATTAATTGTATTTAACTCCAAATTTTGGAGTCACATTTTTTTTTTATGCTTCTAATTAATTGCTTGTTGGTTCTACTTTGTTTATGTATATATATATATATATATTTCAATAAATATTATAATGTTGTATATTTATTATTTAACATTACGAAAATTTATTAATTTGTTCAATTTAAAAATACAAATACAATTCGTTCAAAATTTTCACTTTCTTTGGATTTTTTTTAATTACCTCATCAACATAATTTCTTTTTTATTTCTAATTTAAAACTAATTATTTTACACTACTAAAATTTAAACATTCAACATAATTTAAACATTCAACATAATTTAAACATTCAACATAAAATTACTCAACATCCGATATAAAAACATCCAACATAAATAAAATTCATTGTTCAACAAAAAAAAAAATTCATTGTTCAACAAAAAAAACTACTCTGAGGAATTAAAGTTGCCGTCGTCACCAAGATCGACAGCCTCCTCATCCTCATCATCCTCAGGTTCTTCTGGTGGAATCTCAGGAAATTTTGGGACGTTCCAACCCTTCATTCTCGAGGCATTCTCAACCCAAGCCTTCATCATTTTTGCCAGGTCCTCTGTTTCACTACAAGAAAAAATGGATACGACAACAGTGGAAACCCGTTGTCTTTCTATAAAAAAACACTGTTGTAGAAGCTCCTGTTGTAGTAGGTATCACGTTTAGACAACGGTCAATTAACCGTTGTCTTTTCTTAGTTACTACAACGGTTATTAACTGTTGTCTATAGATATAAAATATGTTGTTATAGCATATTCATATCCTTATTTGTGACTATTGACAACGGTTATAAGCCGTTGTCTTTTCTTTGTTACTACAACGGTTATTAACTGTTGTCTATAGATATAAAATATGTTGTTATAGCATGTGCATATCCTTATTTGTGACTATAGGCAACGGTCATGAGCCGTTGTCTTTTCTTAGTTACTACAACGTTGTTTAACTGTTGTCTATAGATATAAAATATGTTGTTGTTTCATGTAATATCCTTATTTGTGACCATAGACAACGGTCATGAGCCATTGTCTTTTCTTAGTTACTACAACGTTGTTAAACCGTTGTCTATAGATATAAAATATGTTTTTGTAGCATGTGCATATCCTTATTTGTGTCTATAGACAACAGTATTGAGTCGTTATCTTTTCTTAGTTACTACAACGTTGTTTAACTGTTGTCTATATATATAAAATATGTTGTTGTATGCACATTTGCAACTATAGACAATATCTTAGAACCGTTTTCGATTACATTTTTTTACAACAGTTATTTGTCATTGCCTATTATACACCTATTTTTCTTCTATTGTCTATATACAAAAATACTATTATATATATATATATATATATCAGTTGATTTTCTTAAATATCATGAATAGAAAATAAAGATAAATTAAATCTCAATTAAATAACAAGCAAAATAATCTATAAAAGTTAGATTACGATAAGCATTACATAATCCAAATAAATAAAAGTTCACTGAAGTTTCACCACACTATGCCACCGGTATTCAATTTGTTTACAAAAGTTTCGATTACAACCAACGATCGTTTATATCAAAAAAATCTCACACGAACATTTGTGCATCTTTCTTCTTACACCTATATTCATGCGCCATCTTCATGCTCTACATTCAAAATAAATAATATGTTAATAATATACAAATGAACAAGTGACATACATATATTGATACTCAAAGAAGTTGTGTAATAAATATGCACCATAATTATTAATTAAAGGTAAATCACAACGATCAATATACCTTAAGCTATTCATACGTAGTTCGCAGAATACATTCAGCCCACTCATTCCGCATTTGGTCGATTTGTTCTTTGGAGTAAGCTTTAGTATTTTTAAACTGCAAAATAAAAATGAATTATGCATCTTATATATATATATATATAATTAACATAAAAAATAAAAAATAAAATTTTTTTACCAATGACTGCAACGAACTTGTCGTCACTTGTCCATTAAATTGCAAAATTTGTTTCATGAAACAAAGAACATAGCAACCACATTGGTAACCATCAGGATGTCTAGGGACCTATATGAAAATAAAAAAAAATTAATTAATTATCCTTTAGAAAATTTAATTACTAATTTTTTTATGTACTTTGATTGTTCTCCGTATGACGGATATCTTGCAAGCCTTATTCAAGCCCACATCAGTCAATCTTAAAGCCCTTTGCGTATTAAAAACAATTGCTAGGAATTCACTTCTTTTACATACCTTGATTATTTCTATATTGAACCTCTTCTTTTGAATTTTCTTGCCATCGTCTGTGCATTGAACATTCTTAAGGTCCTTCAATAGTAGAATAGAGTTAATAGACATTATCAATATAGCTATAAATTATAATAAGAGAACACGTACATTATGTCAACAACTTCTTTCCATGCACCATCTAAATTCAATTACACTCTTATTACAATTTCAATTACCCCTAAATTTCAAATTTAGGAGTGCATAAACATTTGAAATTCTTATGCACCCTTTTACAGCTCGAACAAATATATAAATTCATCAAAGATCACTTGGCTTTGAAATTCAAGAATTGAAGTTAGTCAGTCTACTTCATAATCAAGTGATCAAGTATGTATTGCTCTTACTCATGTTAATTAAAAAAGTTATAACAATCTTAAAATAATAAAACATAACAAGTGATTATCAATCTC
Source organism: Prunella vulgaris (assembly GCA_026898435.1). NCBI lineage: Eukaryota > Viridiplantae > Streptophyta > Magnoliopsida > Lamiales > Lamiaceae > Prunella > Prunella vulgaris. The sequence continues at coordinate 31,694 of JAPKLY010000145.1, read as the reverse complement.
ATATAATAAAAAAATTGCAACTTTTCTCTAAAAAATAAGCAATAATAGAGGCATACACTAACAACAACTTTTATTAGATAATATTTGAGACTATTAAAAGTGCTCAACACTAATATAATTATTTCATTACATAGTTAATAGAAGAGCAAAAGGCTAACTACACGATTGACAACATTTCCACAAACAAGAGCAACACAAGCATTCTGTCCTAGAATCACACATCGAAAGAAATTAAATGATGATCAAGTTATTCATACAAAATGTAGAAGTAAGCTCAACACAGAATAATCACACTAATAAAATAGGATTAACTTGGAAATTTACATAATTATAAAAAATAGCATTTGAAAAAGGAAGAACCCACATAAAAAAGTGCAAAGGAGGCAATGGAATGCATACCTCTGTAGGAGCTGACATTTTCTTCTCACTAATCTTATCATATTTCTACTTTTTGGTTCCAATTTTGAGTCCCTACCAAAGAAGACTGATATAGAAAAAGCACATAACAAATAATGTTAAAAACTTATAATTGTTAGATTTAATAGCAGAATCAGGGCAATATACCTTATATCACTAGAAACCAACCGATTTTAGATTTACATACTAAAAGGAATTCACACTATAAGAATTCAATAATATAATCTACATGAATTTCATCAAGCTTTAACAAAAAAGAGTTCATCCAAATTCAAATAAAAGCCCCAATTGCATTCCTAAATTGACAATCTTAAATCTGAAATTTCTTAATTACTTACAATATTGCCTTTTGCCGCCGGTGTTGCCTCACATCACCGCCGTTGAACTCACGCCGTCGGTGTTGCCCTCGCATTACCACCAGTGGACTCGTGCCGCCACCTTTGTTGACATCGCGTCAAGACTGCTGATCTCGCACCGCAGCCGCTGTTGCCCTCACGTTACTATCGCAAAATTCACGTCGTTGCGGACAATGTTACCCTCTCGCGATTGAAGACTAGCGGCGCCAGGGTTTCCGCGAAGAAACAAGAATAGACCTATTTGTTCTTGATTTTCAAAAAGATAAAATTAAAGAGTTCTTCTTTTATAATAACTAAATAAAAAAAGTAAACTTAGAAATTCAATATTGAGAAGGTACGCGTATCCTATGAATTTAGCTATTTTAATTTTAAAAAAATCAACCTAAACGTCCAGAACTTAAAGAATGAGATCAAATTTGAAAATAAGCAAATTATATCTTTCTGGTTGAGGGTTATAATAGGTTTGACCTTTTATATATCATTCAACATTAATATCCTTAATTGAAAGAGATATTTATAAATTTGTTCAAAAAATGACTTTAATTATTTAGTAAAATAAATAATACTTTTAATTATTAGTGTTTTTTAATAGTATTGTACTTTTCTATTAAAATAAATAATACCGTTTAACAGAACAACTAATATTATTTAATAAAACAACTAATACTCTTTAGTGAAAATAACTAATACTCTTTTATGAAACAACGAAGAGGCCATGAGTTCAATTCCTTAGAGCATTATATTTTTTTAAGTACCAAAAAAATTTGATTAAGAAATTTAATTACTTTAATTCTTTAGAGCTTTATTTTTTTTAAGTATAAAAAAATTGACTAATAGATCTTTTTTTTAAAGGACTAAGAGATCTTGTTAGTTAAAAAAATTGACTAAACTTATTGTGATGACTTAAAATTTATCACAATGTATCTCTTTTTTTTTGTAGTAAAAAATATTTTAAATATATTTTTAAATTCAACTCATATAATAAAAACTTAATTAAAAATAATTAAATTAATATATTTGAGTAAAAATAATAAAAAATTTAATTTGACATATCAATATATATATATATATATACAATAAAAATATATTTAAAACATTTATCAAATTATAGAAATTTGCATGAAAATAATTTTTTTTGAAAATAATAAGAAAATGTAATTGAATTGTGTTAAATTTCTTTATTGTTATTTTATTTTTAAATTATAAAAGTGTCATTTCAAAATAATATAAAGTGCTAGTTTTAATTAGTTAAAAGTGCTAATTATAAAAATCAAGTAATATATGTTACTACAACGGTTCAAAAACTGTCGTAATAACATACTTTTTTACAATGCCGTCTTTTGCGAATAGACAACAGTTTGATTACCGTTGCTTTCAGTAATTTTTCTTGAAAATAAAGATATACAACACGAACATACAACGGTTCAAAAACTGTTGTAGTAATATACTCTTTAACAACGCCGCCTTTGTATTATACACAACGGTTTAATAACCGTTGTCTTTCAGCAATTTTTCTTAAAAACACAGATATACATCATAAATATACAACGGGTTAAAAACCGTTGTAGTAAGGTACCTTTTTACAACACCGCTTTTTAAGATTAGAAAATGGTTCACCAAAACCGTTGTCTAACATCATATTCCATCAATAAAAGACAACGGGTATACTTTACGCAACATATTTTTAACTTTAGACAACAGTTTTTAGCAAAACTGTTGCCTTTCAGGTGTTGTAAAACATCATTTTTCTTGTAGTGTTTGCTTCATCCTATCCTTCATCCGCTTATCCTTTGTCTGATATTTCTCCAATGTCTTTCTCACATCAGAGAGTTGACTTTCTACATCGGAGGAGGGGTAAGAGTTGAGGGAATAGGAAGAGCTCCCCTTCTGGGATAGGCGGACAGCCTTACTGTGACTGCCCAATCCTATATACTTCCCCTTCTTCGGTTTGACCACATTCAGAAAGATTTGGTCCTCATCAACAGGGGCGGGGGAAGGATTCTCCGGGGTGGGTGCCGACGCCGTCTGAGCCTCTTAGAGGGCCTGCCTCATCTCATTCTGAAATTAAACAAAAAACACAATTATAATTTAATATTAATTAGTATAATTCATAAAATGATTAATTAGAATATAAATTATAATAAAATACATACGTGAAGCTCGGTGGTGCAGCCATAAGTGGACTGTCCACTCTCCCCAACCGGGTGAGCAAAATGCATCTCCTCGATGAGGGTGGGCTTCCGTCCGTAAGCATGCTCCTGTACAAAAAAAACTTTTTAATAAAGTAAAATTTAAATTTGAGTATATTACAAAATTAATTAAATACTTACAAAAGCGAGAGCATGCTCGTAAATCATCCGGGAGCCTGCTCGGTGTATGGCAATGCCTTGCCCACTGGGGTTGCTCATCCTATTTCTTCTGGCCACCTCGGCCCTCGCAACATGTTTCGGATCCAGTCAATACTGGACTAGTCCCTCCCAGATATTACGGCCCTCTTCGTCCGTCCCCATATTCTGACTGATCCCCTGATTCGTCCACTTGTCTTTCATCATGTGTACTAAGTCTTTCGTGCGGTTCCGGGCTTTTTCGTAGAATAGACCACACACCGCATTCTTGTGTCGCGGTTCCCACACGCAGAGCTTATGCAATAAAATTCATAACAAACATATAAATTAAATTCAATATTAATTTTTAAATTAAATTAAATTAATATTATATATATATACCTTATACTCTTCAAAAAATGCTTTCTGCTTGGACTCAGGAACTTTAGACCACGATCCCACTCCATAAGGCCAGACAACACTTTTCAGTACATTCGTGACCAAGGTGGAAGCTTTATTACTCGGAATCAAACTACATAAATAATTAGGTATTAATATTATAAAATAATTAGGTATTAATATTATCATATTATAAAAAAACTTACAGTCCGCCAGACGACTTTATTGGTTGTCGAGTATCTGCTAAAGGATGCTGTCGGGTGTTGATGCAATAATCTAATCCAGATGATTAAGGAAGTAATCAGTGGAATACCGGATGACGTGTCCCAAAACAACTAATCAAACATGATGATTAAGGGCAAAGTTCAAGAAGATCAATACGAGAAAAGAAGAATCATCAAACAAGCATGAAATGGCCGAGCAGCAGTGTAAAGAGGAAGGGGCGAGCAGCTCACCTGCTCGCCCAACCCCCTACCTAACCCTCCTGCTCGCCTATTTGCTCATAATAGGAGAGCAGACCTTGTAAATCTCATAACTGGCGAGCAGCTCACCTGCTCGCCCAAGGTGCTGGTCGCCAGGGTTGAAGTGCTGCTCGCCTGATTTGAAAAAGATCGCCCAGATTACATTTTTATCATTTTCAGCCAATTTTCTTGTGTAATTATCTTGTTTAGGCGGTTAGGGACACGTATAAGCTTCAGAATAAGCGTGGCAAAGCGTGTGCCACCACCTGCTTATGTATTTTCCTATAAATAGGCCACCATTTTCATAATAATATAAGTTTTCTTAGCCTCAGCGAAGCTCTACCGAAATCTTCACGTAATCAAGCAATTTGCAGTTCCATTTAACTGTTCTTGATCGATTGTTAGTGAAATCGCACTCGTTAGCCACATAAACGCTTCCGTTGCGGAGATTTCATTAACAATTTGGCGCTAGAAGAAGGGCCTGAACCTTCGGTTGCTGGAATTTGAAGGATTCTGGAGTGGAAACTGCAAAATTTGGGTTTGTGATGAAGATTCACCACCTGCTCGCTTGAAGATACACACCTGCTCGCTTGAATACTTGAAGATATACACCTGCTCACTTGAAGGTTTGAAGGAGCACAAGTTGTTCGCTTGAAGGCTGAAGAAAATCCACCTGGTCGCCTGTTTGCACACCTGGTCGCCTGTTTTCACACCTGGTCGCCTGTTTTTCACCTGGTCGCCTGTTCACTTGCTCACCTGGTCGCCTGTTTCACCTGCTCGGCTTGCCCACCAGCTCAGCTGTTCTCCAGAACTGCTGCTCGCCAATTTTCAGCTGCTCGCCTATCTGTGTATCCAGCTGCACAATAATTTAACCTGCTTCATAGAAAGGAGTTGACATTACGTAAAATATCGAGGGAAGTTTCACAACCAAGAATGACGTCTCACGGGAGGAATAATAACCAGCCCAATCCGAGAACCCCGGCACCTGAACATTCTACAGCAGTCCAAGGTGTCGCAGGAACTCAACAACAAGCTGAACCAACTGGAGTCCCGGCAGCTCAAGTCGGACATAACTATATGCAGGGGTTATCTGAATTACTCCCATTCCTGCAGAACCCAGAAGACATTTCACACGTGACGGCTCTTTGCAGAGTGCTAAAGGAGCAGCAACAAGGTGCAGCCGGTCCGTCTGGTACTCAACCTGATCAGAGGCTCGTTCTTCAACGGGTCGATCAGTGTTTACCAGAGACCGAGGCTGACAACATACATAGAAGAAGGCGTGAGGAGCGTGGGAGCAGAAGGTGACCGACCGATTGGGGACAAGAATGGAGGATTGTCTAGGCCCAGAAGGAGGGGATCATTTGGGCCCAAAAAGAGGAAGAGCGCGGAGTGTGATGGACGAGTCAAGTCAGGGAACCCCGCAAAGTAGGCCTGTTGAACGACGGGAATACAGGTCACAGGGCCCATCTGTGACGACCTACCGACCCCTTAGTAGAGTTCCTGAAGTAGACCAAAGGAGACCTGATGGAGCACCAGAGGTAGATTGAGGGAGACCCAGTAGAATGCCTGATCCAGATCAGGGAAGACATCATACAATCCGAGAAAGACTACGCTGGCCGGCGGCAGAAAGACTTGGCCCTGAAGGCAAACGCAAGGCAAGTATGATTCCAGTGAGGTCGCACCACAGTGACCGGATGTCCGGCTCCCCCCGCCAAGGGCGAGAGGAACTGGTACCCCGTCGAGGTGCGGAGGCCTCGGATGAAATCTTACAATCAATGAAGAAGGCCATTGAAGACCTTCAGGTCAAAGTCTCATTACGCCCAGAGAGCAACCCGGCGATACAGATCCCAGTTTCACCCCTGTCAGCAGCAATACTTTCGGTGCCTGTTCAGCCGAAGATTCAGTTCCTGGCTTCTAATCTGTATGAAGGAACGTCAGATCCGAAGGTGCATGTGTCCAAGTTTACAGATTACATGATTTTTATGGGAGCATCTGATGCGACCCAGTGTAGGAACTTTCCTCTTACACTTGGAGATCATGCACACCGATGGTTCACTGCGATGCCCCCTACATCGATCACTTCTTTCATGCAGTTAAGCCGAGAGTTTTTATTGCACTTTTCTGGGGCAGCGTTCTGTTTTATGCAGAAGCATCGACTGGCAAATCTTGCCCAGGAACCGGAGGAATCTGATCAACAATTCCTCGAACGGTTCGATAAGATTTTCCTAGAGGGAGAGCCAGTCAGCGAAGATACCAAGGTGAATATCGCAATGGCAGGATTGAAGAAAGGATCAGATTTATGGAAAGAGATTCAGCTAGCGTGTCCGACAACTTATGCAGAGTTTCGGAGTAGGGCCGAGATATATGTGGCCATGCAAGAAGCCCTGAAGAAATCCATGGGAGAGGTTAAGGAAGCACCGAAGGCGACAGCCCCGGTCAGGGGAAGTGGGGGAAAATACCGAACCCCCAGAAACTTGAAGTCATTCGAAGGAACCGAGTTGGAAGAAAAACTAAACTAGGTGATGACTGTGTCCATTGACCAACTTTTCAACGCGGTCAAGGGAACTGGAGAGTTGCCACCGACAAAAAAGCTCAAGGTGGATCCGTGGAGAACGAACAGAAATAAGTACTGCGCCTATCATCAGGCGACGGGACATTTCACAAGCGAGTGTCAAGATCTCATGAAACAGTTGTGGAGGTTTTACGAAGAAGGCAAGTTGTCAGAATTTGTGAAGCGAGCCCCTGGAAAGAGACCACGTGCTCCCGATCGAAGGGAAAATGGAGAAGATAATGAGAACCAGAATGAGAACGAAGAAGGAGCCGGGCCGAGGCGCCGGCAGGAACAGCAAGCCCTACTTCCCCCGCCAGGTCCAGTGCGGGATGTTTAAGTTTTTGAGCCTGAGGTTGGCCGAGCCGGAGGCTGTACAGATGGAAGGCCACCTCCGTCGAAGAGGCATAAGAAGGCGGAATTGCGCGCTATCAACCAGATCAAGGAAACCGAGGCAGGACCCTTTACCAAGCCCACTGCAGACCTGACTTTTTCATAGAAAGACTTGGAAGGAATCATGACCCCACACAATGATTCCCTAGTCATTAGCGCAAACATCATGAATGCACGAGTTCACAGGTTGCTGGTCGGTACTGGAGCATATACGAACATTCTGTTCAAAACTAGTTTAGACCAGATAGGGGACTACGAATCCTATATTGAGCCTTGTAATCACAGAATTATAGGATTCGGGGATGCAGTTACTATTCCCCTAGGCACTATACGTTTATCTGTTGAACTTGTATCAGTCGACGACCCCAATAGGAGGATGACGAGACAAGTAGACTTTCTCGTTGTAGACTAGTCATCCTCCTATAATGGGTTCCTTGGTCGACCCTTTTTACATGAATTTAAAGCTGCTTGTTCGACTTACTACTACAGTATAAAATTCCTGACACCAAATGGAGCTGGCTACTTCAGAACGCGCCATCAGTCACTCATATACACATAATCGAGTGTCATCTCCCAAACGCTGAACTGGAACCAGAGACATTGAACACTTCCCAAGCGGGAGCAGAACCAATGGAGGTCGATGACCCAGTTCACGTATCAGAGAGTGCTCCAATTCCTATGGTACAAGTCCTAGGGGAATCGGAGGCGGAAAGGCATTTCGAGGGCGAACGCCCAGATGAACGCCTACTTTGCCGAGATGCCGAACCTAGACTCATACCAGAAAATGCACAAGATCCAAACACGCAGGTCTTAGGGGAATCAGAGACTGAAAGGCATTTCGAGGGCGTACACCCAGATGAATGCCTACTCAGTCAAGATTTCGAACCTAGACTTGAAAGTGAACCGATGGAGATTGAAGATGAACTAAACGTGGACGGACCCATACTGGATCCGAGGTGGTAAGAGAAGCGAAAACGGACCACACCGATGGAAGAGTTAACATCTATCCAAGCTTATCCAGATAAAGAAGATCTAGAACTCTTCATCGGATCTGAACTGCAGGAGCCATACAACAAGAATGATAACTTTTTTGAAAAATAACTTGGACGTTTTCGTATGGTCTCATTCAGATATGACAGGTATTCCTACCGAACATGCCTGTCATCGACTTAATATTGATCTAGCACGCCGACCGATTCGCCAAAAAAGATAAAAATTTGGGCCTGACAAGTATGAGGCGTTGACAACGGAGGTCAAGAAGCTACTGGACAGCAAGTTGATACACGAAGCCTTGTGCCCACAATGGGTTGCGAACCCCGTCCATGTTCGTAAACCCAATGGCACATGGAGACTCTGCATCGACTTTACTGATCTGAATGACGCCTGCCCAAAGGACAACTTTCCACTCTCTCACATTGATCATCTGGTTACACAGCAGGGCACGAACTCATAACTTTCATGGATGCATTTGCGGGATATCACCAGATTGCGCTACTCCCTGACGATCAGGAGCATACCGCATTCTATACCAACAAAAACCTTTATTGTTGGGATAGGATGCCATTCGGCTTGATCAACGCTGGAGCCACCTATCAACGATTGGTGAACAAGATGTTTGACGAGCATATCGGCCGCTCAATTGAAGTCTACGTGGATGATATTATCATAAAGAGCTTGCACAAGGAAGACCATCTTGAACACCTTTCACAAACATTCCAAATACTCTGTTCTTACAACATGAAGCTTAACCCGAAGAAAAGCAGTTTCGGAATTCATTCGGGAAAGTTCCTGGGACATCTGGTCAGTCAACGGGGAATCGAGGTTAATCCAACTAAAGTCAAAGCCATAATCGATATGAAGCCTCCTGATTCAGTCCGAAAGGTTCAACGTCTTACAGGATGTTTGGCAGCGTTGAATCGTTTTATCTCGCGTTCTGGAGATAAATGTCGGCCATTCTTTGAAGCCATGAAGAAGAAGAAAAATAATTTTATGTGGACGAGAGATTGCCAGAGAGCGTTTGAAGAAATCAAAGAGTATCTGGGCAATACACAAATTTTGTCTAAACCAGTTCCAGGTGAAAAGCTCTACCTCTACCTTGCGGCGTCAGAGGTAGCAATAAGTTCAGTACTTGTGTGCGCCGAAGGTAAGTTCCATTCCCTGATCTACTACGTCAGTCAGGCTCTACATGAAGCCGAAGTCCGGTTTTCTCCAACGGAGAAACTGGCATATGCATTGGTCATGAGCACGCGCAAGTTGCGATCGTACTTCTACGAGCACCAAGTAGAAGTACTTACAACGTTCCCTCTACGACAAATTCTACATCGCCCCGATACAGCGGGAAGATTGCTGAAATGGTCATTGGAAATCAGCCAATTTAGCATCACGTACGCAACAAGAACGGCGATAAAGGGATAAGCTCTGGCTGATTTCATTGTAGAGCTGACCTATCCATCGGAACTGACGAGAGATCTTGAACATCCGTGGCACCTGTACGTAGACGGTTCATCTACCAATTTGGCATCGGGGGCAGGTGTGGTGTTAATAAGCCCTGACCAACAGGTGTTCACGTCAGCGATAAGATTTGCTTTCCTGGCAACCAACAATGAAGCTGAGTACGAAGCGTTGATTGTCGGACTCAGACTTGCATTGGCTATCGAAGTTAAGAAAGTACAGATTTTTGGCGATTCACAACTCATCGTTTCTCAAGTTCGAGGAGAATTCGAAGCCAAAGACGAACACATGATTTTATACCAGAAAATAGTGGCTCATCTGATATCAATGTTTCAGCAAGCATACATTGAACAGATACCTCGACTCGAGAACACTCAAGCAGACGCCTTAGCTCGATTAGCATCCAGCCATAGGGCAACAGAGATAACAGAAGTCGTCATCACCAGACTCTATAATCCTTCAACCTTTGATTATCAGATAAATCAAACGTTAAATGGGGGGCAGGAGATGGAGGAGGAAGATGATGACTGGAGGAAAGATCTGAGGAAGTATCTGACAACAGGAGAATGGCCCGAAGATCCTTGGGCGGTGGTTCGCCTGGTCAAGCAAGCAGCACGTTATGTATTGATCGACAGACATTTGTATAAGAGAGGATTTTCGTCACCCCTACTCAAATGCGTTTCACGGAAGCAGGGATGGGAAATCCTCAACGAAATCCACGAGGGAATATGCGGAAGTCATGTTGCAGGACGAGCACTGGCGCACAAAACCATGAGGCAAGGATATTATTGGCCTACTCTGAAAGAAGACGCCATCTCATTTGCGAATAAATGTCACAAATGCCAAATGTTCGCCCCCAACATTCATATTCCTCCACAAGAGATGAAAGTTGTCTACGGTCTTTGGCCATTCGCCAAGTGTGGTATCTACATCATCGGACCATTCCCACGCGGGAAAGGAAGCGTGAAGTTCACAGTGGTTGCCGTGGATTACTTCACCAAGTGGGCCGAAGCCGAATCGCTGGTGACAGTCACTCAGGAAAAAATGATCAACTTTATCTGGAAAAACCTGATTTGTAGATTCGGTTTACCTCGATCAATTGTAACTGATAATGGGCCACAATTTGACGAGAAGAAAATCCGAGAGTTCTGTAATACTTGGGGAATCAAGAAGTATTACTCGACCCTATATCATCCACAGTCCAACTGCCAGGTCGAAGCTATCAATAAAATCATCAAGCGGACATTGAAACTTCGCCTGACAGAGAAAAAAGGAAGCTGATCAGAAGAACTCCCGGAAGTGTTGTGGTCATACCGTACGTCATTCAGGATAAGCACAGGCGAAACTCCATTTGCAATGGCGTACGGCGTCGAAGCAATGGTACCAGTGGAACTACAGAATCCAACATGGCGTGTTCTTATGTACGATGAGAAAGAGAATGATGAAGCCGTTGCAATCGAAAAAGATTTCCTGGAAGAGAAGCGGACGGCGGCAGAAGTGCGCAATGTAGCGTACAAATAATGCGCTACCCGGTATTACAATTCGTGAGTCAAGGTCAGAAGTTTCCAAGAAGGAGATCTAGTCCTGCGGAAGATTCTATCCACTCCATCCGGAACTTTTGGACCAGGCTGGGAAGGACCATTTCGCATTTCGCGAAGTTGGTCGAATGGGACTTGCGAGTTGGAAGACATGGACGGGGTACCATCTTCGTACACGTGGAATGCTGCTCACTTGAAAAAATTCTATCAATAGGAGAAATTTTATCGATAGAAGATGTAAATGTACGTTTTGTTTCAGAACAGATTATAAATGCTATGGACGGGCTTTTGTTGAGAAGTTCACAGTCTAGCTGAAATTGCCTAACTCATAAGTGGCTAAAGAGGGTCAAAATGCGCTCCAGTTAGAGCCCCGGCTCTGCTGGTCGAGCACGCTCTTTGTGCAGAGACAAAATAGCATTGTACGATGCATGTACATCCAGCACTAGAGAGAGCACAAGCATACCAACGCTCTTCTTTGGGTAATGGCGTTGAAATGCCTAATCACTCCCGAATAAGAACCGAGCGTGAGAACCCCGAGAGACCACTCACAGATGGACCTGAGTGTGCATTAGAGATGCCCCTCCAGAGGACGTTGTGTACGATCCGGAGGATAGCAGAATAGATGCACCCTGTAATACCGGGACTGCGATTCATGTCCGACAGAGGGACGCAGGTACGCTCCCGAGGACGAAGTGAACGCTTCCTGATGGCCCATTTCAGTGCGAGTGTCTTATTCGTCTCGTGCCCAGAGAGAGGCGAAGCGAAACGACTTAAAGGCCCAACAAACGCGAAAGGCGATATGTAACAGTAGACAGAAATAGCATTTCATAAGAGTTCACTAAAACAAATGAGTAAGTTCAAAAACATCCTTCATTGAAGCAAAAAGAAGTACAGCAAAAAATAGAAAGTTCGAGCAACATTCTGAAAATGAAAAATGGAAAGTAAAGATGCAACAAGAAACAAAAGTGCAAGAGCAAAACTGATGTCCAAAACAGATAGGACACCAGGCAAACAACGACCTTAGTCGAGAGCGGGGGCAGTAGTGTCAGCGGCAGCAGATGTCGGAACCTCAGGAGCCGTTGTATCGTCACCGGGAGGTGTCTGGATGTAAGACATGGCGATCTCATTCTCTCTCTCCTGACGACCTTCTTCAGGAGAGGCTTCAGCAACATTGACAGACTCTTGAGCGGTAGCAGAACTCCCGGCAACGGCAGCAGTTATGGGAGCGCCGGGAGCGGATTGTGATCGCGGTTGAGGCCACTCAATGGTGTACCCGTCTCCCAAAAATCCCAAGTCAAGTCCCAATTCCACTAAATCATCCAGCGAAAGAGGTTGCGACTTGGCAGGAGGATTGTCACGGAGAAAGTCGGACAATTTCTTCATCATCATTTCTGATATCTCCGACCCCACTTTCTCAATAGTGTGGATCACTCGGATGCTCTCAGAATAGGCGCAGACATATCCAAAATTAGCTGATTCACCGGTCTGCTCCGAAAATTCCTCTTCGAGATACATGCACTCCATCGTGTTCTGAAGCGCAGCCTTCTCTTTCTCCAGCCCCAAGACCTGATCCAGAGCATCATGATACTTCTGGTTCGCGTCAGCATTCTCAGCCTTGAGACGAGCAATGCCTTCAGTAGCTGCAGTCAATTGCTCATCGAGGTTCCGGTTGCTATATTGGAGCTTCTTAACGTTCTGAAGAGCATTGTTCTCTGACTCCAATGTGCTCTTGATCTTGAGTTCTGCTCGAGCCAACTCATCATCTTTTGCCTTCAGAGCTTTTTTATCCTCTTTCCGCTCATCCTCAGCTCTGCGATTTTCTCTTTTGAGATCAAGTACCTGATCTAGGGCCCGTTGGATTGTGATGGCAACGGAACTGGCAAACATCCCGCCCAGGAGCAAGTTATCACTCACGTCTTGTTGACGGACCACGCGATCGCTTGTTCTGCTCCAAGATTGAGCAACGAACTCGGTGGCCCTTTGAACGTCCTGATCAGGAATATCACCTGTATACCCTGGCACCTTAGAGCAAACAGCCTGATGAAGTGCATCGCAGCGGAAAGGATGATCACTTGGATGATAACTGGAAAGAATAACGATCGCATGAGTAAAATGATACTTTGAATGCAAAGTGGTGAGGAAGAATAAGAACTTACGAATCTCGAATTTCCTGGTCCCATCCGAGATAGGAGTCATCTCGGTGGAAGCCCGGCTCACGGGAAGAGAGTGGAGGTTGATCGATAGGGGGGCGATCAGATCCGGTAGGCGCGGCAGTCTTACTTTTCTTCTTCTGCCGATCGGCATCCTCTACACGACCAGCGGAAGAACTGCCCCCTTTCCTGGACTGTTTGGAGGACTTCTTAGGTGGGCTCTTCCGAGCTGGTGGATCAGCAGCCGGGGCAGCAGGAGGTGGCGCAACTGGCTATTGCACCGAAGGCTTGGTTCCCATCCTCCTTCGTAGCCTAAGCAATGCCGCTGGAGGATCCATTGCGTGCCTATTCAATCCGGAGTCAAGATCTCGAACTCGGCGGCAAAAAGCGAGAAACTCTGGAGGAATCGCGACCGTAACTCCTTGATCTATCACAGAAAACTTATTATTAAAACAATGAATGGATCAAGGAAATGATAACGAGCAGACGGTATCAACCTTCTGGAAGTGGAGCTTGAGCGGCGAGGTGATGCGGACTAGTGATTAAACCGGCTACACGTCTGCAGTGCTCGCTTGACAAATATTTCACCATCCGATATGGCTCACAGCGATAAGCAGCGTTGGAAAGCGCGTAGAGGAACAAATCAGAAACACCCTTCGGTCCCCACTTCGGAAGCCTTGGACCTGCAAAGAAGTAAAGTTTACATTAGTGAATTCTGGAACGAAAGATGCATGGAGAATGACACTTACGTCTCAATTCTCCGTATTCTTTCGGAGTCCTAATTCTCTCTCTGGAGCCGGTATAAGATATGGAGGCACGCCAATCCCCGCCAATAAAGAAAAACTGATCCCTCCACCGTTTCACTTTATTTGGAAACAACTCCACAATCTTCATTCCTGTCCGGGCCTTCACATAATAATAGCCATATCCATCGTCGCCGCTGACCGAGATCATCATGGCATAATGAATCTCCGGGGCCGTTAAGCGATTGGGATATCCCTCCAATCCCATCACAGTCAAGAAACCTAGCAGATTATTCCATCCATTCGGTGTAATCTGGGTAATTGCTAGGTTGGTATCCATAAAAAATTGGCCAATCACCCGATGCAGCGGAAGTGGAAATCCGACCTCGAGGATATCAATATTTAGTGCAGTACACCCCGGTGGTGGCCGATCAGCACGTTCGCAGTCACGAGGAACATACATGTGAATGTCAAGCGGGATCTTATACTCATCCCAGAGAGCAGTTAAGTCGCCCTCTGTCAACAGACTTCGATGAGTGGTGGCGGAGTATACCGTTTTCTTATAAGAAACCGGGGGAATTCGAGGTCGAATGAACTGATCCCGGTACCGATCTAGATACACCACCCAACTCATCTCCTGTGCAACTCCCTCTGGAATCGTGTGCTCAGATAGCTGCTCAGAAGGTTGGTAAATACGAGTCAAATCGTCCCAGATCTCCTGTTGGCTCGGCCCGGGATCTCTCTCGAAATCTTCTCCAAGGTCAGAGCCCGCATCGCCCTCGCCAGGATTAACCGCTTCAGGAACCTCGCCAGACTAATCCCGAGCCCCAGAGACCTCACGAACAACTTCGCTATCAGGAGATGCGGAACTGGTCCCAAAAACTTCATAAACAACTGAGTGAACATCCGGATCAGTTTCCTCTTCAGTGTCCTCGTCTGCTAATAATAATCTTCTCCTAGCAGGCGGAGGAAAGCCGATCATCTACTTTGAGCAATCTGTGCACGACGAGCCGCTCGTAAATCCCTATCTGAAGGCTGTGGGCGACCAGTTGCACCTGTTCGCCTGGGGCGAGCAGCTCTTTGTTTAACCCAGCGAACAGCTTCACCTGCTCGCCTAGGTAGGCGAGCAGCTCCTTCAGGTGCCAGGCGAGCAGCGCTTTGAATATCTGGGTGAGCAGCTGCACCTGCTCGCCTATCCTGGCGAGCAGCTGTTGGAGATTCCAGGCGAGCAGCAGCTTCAATTTGCGGGCGAACAGCTGTACCTGCTCGCCTGAATAGGCGAGCAGCTCCTTGTGTCTCATCATCCCGACGAGCAGCTTGTTCACCTTCAACCTCAGCTGCTCGCCTTCTCTCTTGCACCGCCCAATCGCGTTCCCGGGACTCCGCTCCGATTACTATGCTCCCCGTGCCCCTGTTTTGTGCCAAATTGGAGTAATCCCACAAATCTTGGATTGGAGATTCCACCATATGGCGTTTTCCTGAGTTCCGCGACGGCGAACCACCAGGTGACGGCGGTGATGATGGCGAAGCCATTTTTTCCGGTGCAAAACTCCGAAATCAGAAATCCAAATGCACAATCGGTCAAAAGCAACACGCAATACTCAAAATCACAACTAACTCAATCCGGATTCCAATTCCGATGAAGAACACCTAAACCCCTATGGATTTCCGGCGATGAATTTCTCCCCAAAACCGATTTCTAATCGGACATAACCGAAGGAAAGAAGCCAAGAAACAAAGAAAATAAAAGAAGAGATGAAGAGGGATGACGAATGAGTTCACTACCTTTCTCTGAAGATTCACCGGAGTTCGTTCGAAATTGCAGGAAACTTAAGGAAGACGAAAGAAAGGAATGAGGATTCTGATTTGAGTATTTATAGATAAGGGACGGGCCCTTAATTGTAATTTCTCGAGGACCAAAGCGCAAAATTTTAAAAATAAGAAAGTGGGCGCGCGAATTAAGGGGCTGACTTTTCGAATTCCGCGCCCGAGATCACGCCAAAACAGGCGAGCAGCTTACCTGCTCGCCATCCCTGCTGGTCGCCACCTATAGGCGAGCAGCTCAGCTGTTCGCCTAAGAGAGTTGCTCGCCAATGCTTGCCTACATCAATCCAAGCCGTTGGTCGCCGATTTTGGCAATCCAAGGATACACTAACCCATTTTTTAGTGTTTCACATCATTTGGGACATGGATATATGAGGATACACCCTGGTATCTCTTTTTTCCTATGACCTGTTTATCCACAAGGGTGGTTTACGGCTAGGTTTTTAACGAGGCCACGGGGGTTTTCTCACTATATCCGTATTCCAAATGTTTGTAGGCTATGAAGAATCCTTGATTACTTCCGTACTACGATTAAACTTCAGGAATAACCCAAATAGCTCGATGATTGTTTTTCTTTTAAAGGTTCAAACAAACATCAAGCTAGGGGGCAACTGTTGATGCAATAATCTAATCCAGATGATTAAGGAAGTAATCAGTGGAATACTGGATGATGTGTCCCAAAACAACTAATCAAACATGATGATTAAGGGCAAAGTTCAAGAAGATCAATACGAGAAAAGAAGAATCGTCAAACAAGCATGAAATGGCCGAGCAGCAGTGTAAAGAGGAAGGGGCGAGCAGCTCACCTGCTCGCCCAACCCCCTGCCTAGCCCACCTGCTCGCCTATTTGCTCATAATAGGCGAGCAGGCCTTGTAAATCTCATAACT
>JAPKLY010000145.1:1279-15192 GCA_026898435.1 Prunella vulgaris | reverse complement strand
GCCGCGTATTTTAGGCGGTTTATTAAATTCATATATATAGCGACCGCTTTGGCGGTCGCTAATTAAATAAATTTTTATTAATTTAATTCTATTAATCATATATACCTATATCAACTACAATATCAACTAATAATACTACTAATCAACTTCATCATCCTCATCATCGTCATCATTTTCTTCATCCTCATCATCGTCATCATTTTCTTCATCTTCATCATCTTCTTCATCTTCATCCTCATCATCTTCTTTATCTACCTCATCTTCTTCATTTGGTACCTCTTCTTCTCCATCCACTACGTTGTCAACAATTACCGTATCGGGATTTTTAGCCACTAAATCCACAGAAAGATTGATACCTTCGTCAAGAACTACTGTTTGAGCCTGTTGCACTTCAGTTTGGAATGAATCTTCAAATTGTGCAGTTTTTCCTTTGGATAAAGTAGGAATTTCCACCAACGACCTTTCCTTGACCTTACACACTGTTCTTAAGTTCGGTTTGCCTGAAACCGGATACTTGCAGTAATATACCTGAGATGTTTATGATGGAAAGATGAATGGGTCGTATGCAGCTGGGTATTTTTTGTTGATGTTAATATCAACAATCTTGTAGTTTGCATCGACTCTTTTCCCTCTTCGTCCTGGATCATACCATTCACAAAAGAACATAACAATTTTTCTCGAAGGCCACCCTGGATATTCCACTTCAACGACTTCTTGCAACACACCATAGTACTCGATCGGTGCTTCATTGTAATTTCCACTGGTAACACAAACA
The DNA here is from genome assembly GCA_026898435.1 of Prunella vulgaris. NCBI lineage: Eukaryota > Viridiplantae > Streptophyta > Magnoliopsida > Lamiales > Lamiaceae > Prunella > Prunella vulgaris. The sequence goes on along the minus strand of JAPKLY010000145.1, from coordinate 14,417 downwards.
CCGCTGTTTGAAGTGGCTTTTACTGAAGCATACGCACCTGTGTGAAATTTATAACCATTTGAATAGTACCCATTATAACATGTCACTTGTCGAAGTGGTCTTTTGCTCAAAGCTTCAAGATGTGGATTGTGAAGCTGATTGTTACTACCCTATACATATTAAAATTTTAGAACATTATTGAAATACACATTTTCTAATATGAAATAGTGTTACATACCATTTTTTGGAACCAAAATATGAATTTCTGGTGAATTGCTTCATAAACCTCTGCTTTTATGATGCCTGGTTCTTGTTGACGAGTTTGCTCACAAAACATCCTACATATAACAAATATTCGCATAAAAACAATAACATATTTACAATATATTTGTAAAAATAATAAATTACTCACTCTATGTATGGTTGAACCTCGGGCGTATTCATCAAGATGTACGACTGTATCATCTCTTCTTCCCAGATATTTTGAAAATACCATTTGGTCCCTTTACCTAGTGGGCGACCAACATGTAAGAATACATACAACATACCATCGAACTCACGAAGAGGATGTTCTTGTCCCCGGCCATCGTAGTTGCGAGGCTCATTTCTGATCCTGGTTTGAACTTGATCGCCGAAATAATAAGAACATAATGTTCCAACCTCTTTAGTGAGATATGCATTAACAATGGATGCTTCAATGTGTGTTGTATTTCCAATATTACGTTTCAAGTAGTGCAGATACCTAAATACAAAAACATTCAATTGATCGATATTTAATATAATTAACAAAAAACTTTAGAATAATAATACTTACCTCTCGAAAGGGTACATCCACCTATACTACACTGGACCACTGTGTAAAGCTTCATACGGTAAATGAACAGGTAAGTGCTCCATCGAGTCAAAGAAACAAGGTGGAAATAACTGTTCTAACTTGTACAGTATAACAGGGATGCCTTTATCCAAACGCTGCATGTCGTCCACTGTAATCATTGAGGAAGTTAAGTCTCTGAAAAATAGACTTAATTCCGTGATCACACTCCATATATCCTTTGGAAGTGTGTACCGAAAGGCAATCGATAGCAACCGCTGAATAAAAACATGACAGTCATGACTCTTCATCATAGTGACCTTCAGTGTTTCTGGCTCAAACGACCGACCCATGTTCGACACATAATTGTCCGAAAAGCGCAAATCCTTCACCCATTGAAATATTTTTTTCTTATCTACTCTGGAAATTTGGTACCTTGCTTGTGGCCACTCACCTGCTCGTCGACCACTGGAGAGACTAGGACGAGAACAGAACTCACTTAACTCTTCTCTGGATTTTGCAGTGTCTTTGGTCTTGCCTTCTGTATTAAGGATCGTGTGGAACAAGTTATGAAACACATTCTTCTCTATATGCATCACATCCAAGTTGTGTTTAATCAATAATTTACTCCAATAAGGCAAGTCCCAAAAGATGCTTCTCTTCTTCTAACCTCCAAGGATCCGTTTATTGTGTTTCATTGCACCCTCCTCAGTCGTTTTCCACAAGCCAGTTACTGTAACCTCTCTCAACAATGAATCACCTGAAATAAAGTGTGTATGGTTAAACTAAATTGATAAAACTCTTTTCATAAGTAAGTAGTGATTAAAATATAAACAATATTTATATACCTGTTCGAAATCGTGGCCTTGGACGCTTTACATCATTCCCCTTTAGAAAGTGCACTTTGTCCTTCCGGAATTTATGATCATTACATAGAAACTTCCAATGGTTATCGAACCATGATACCTTTTTACTCAGTGGAAGATAAAATGCATCAGATCCATCCATGTAGTACGGGCAAGCTTGTTTTCCAGCTGTCGACCACCCAGACAACATAGAATATGCTGGAAAGTCATTGATGGTCCATAAAACAGCAGCCCGTAATGTGAAGTTCTCCTTCCTGTACACGTCATATATCTCTACTCCCGTATGCCACAAATATAACAACTCTTTAATCAGTGGCTGAAGGTAGACATCTAGGTTCTGCTTAGGATTCTGAGGACCAGGCACCAAGACAGTGAGAAATATGTGTTGAGCCTTCATGCACAACCAAAGGAGGTAGATTGTACGGAGTCAGTAACATAGGCAACAACGAATACTTCTTCCCGTGCATACCGAATGGAGCAAATTCGTCTGTGCACAGGCCAAGCCTCACATTTCTCTTCTCACTCGCAAAATCTGGAAACTCTCTATCAAGATGTCTCAACGCATTAGAGTCTGCAGGATGACGCATCTCTCTGGAATTCTCATCAGAACACTCCTCAGCATGCCATCTCATGTCTTTTGCAGTGGCACTCGACTGATACAACCTCTCTAGACGAGGAGTGATGGGAAGATAATACATAGACTTGAAAGATGTCTTCTTCCTACGATCTGAGGGTTTGAACCTAGGGTAGTTGCACATCCTGCACTGATCGATGCTCTCGTCGTCGCCCCAAAATAACATGCAACCGTTGGTACAACAATCAATCTTCTCAAATGGTAAACCCATATCCTTCAAGAGTCTCTTACTTTGATAGAAATTTTCTGGCACTGTGTTCTCTTTAGGTAGGGCCCGTTTGAACAACATTGCAAATTGATTGTAGACTTTCTGACTCACTTTGCCTTCAGTTTTGATGGACAACATCTGAGCATTGAATGATAATTGTGTCTCAGTATCACAACTAGGAAATAGTTTCTGATCGACAGATTTAAGCATCTAAAAAAATCTCTGCGAACGAGGATTTGGTTCCTCTTCCATGTGGTGACCACCCAAACCAGACTCATCAATCATCGTATGATAGCTTTGGAATTCATCCACCGGGGTCTCAGAGCATGGAGTAGGCGAATCACGACTCGAACCACCGATCTTAAATCTCTCACCTCCACTACTACGAAACTGATCAAAGAAGGCAACCACTGTTTCAAGATTATAATTCCACCGGGTTTTGCCATGTACGGTCCAATTGTAATAGTATGGAGCAAAACCAGACATCACGAGATGAGTTAGAACCTCATCAATGCTAAAAAATCTCTTGTTACCGCACTTTTTTTTTAACAAGGACATCTAATCTGACCATACATATCCATGCAGTGTGGATTAAGAGAGGCAAACTTAGTAAACTCATGAATGTTCTTGTAAAATTCAGGGTTGATCGTTCCTTGTATCAGACGAGGCATTTCATACATCCAACGATGATCAGGGAGTTCCATCTGATTTAAATTAAGAATATACCACATTAGAATTATAAAAAAATTCACCAGAGTTTCGACTGTAAACAAGCATATCTGATTTTTTTAAAATAAAATATCCAATATATATAATCATACATCAATTACACTACAAAATTCTAACATATTAAATTAGGAATAATCTCTAATAAAAATAAATATATCCATAAATAATTAATGTACAATATGCAAATAATGTTTAAACTTAAACGGTAAAAATGTAAAAACGTAAGGTCAAATTGAAGCAACGAGCACAATGTGACAATCGACCCGAACGATTGCAACCAACACGTTGAAATAATATTTCTTCACATTTCAGAGATTTGTTGAAGGTTGGGGGTAAATTTTCGTGAATGAAAAGGAAAGAAAAGGGCAGTGGCTGTTCTGTATTCGAAATTTAGCAACCGTATTTGTATTTTACCGACCGTTTTTTCGGCCGCTAAATATTAACATCGAATCGGGCAATAATTGCCAACCTACTAGCTTTCGGGTTTTAATTTTAGCGACCAAAAAAACGGTCGGTAAAATAAAAATAAATTACCGACCACTTAGTCGGTCGGTAATATTGTCAGTCAATAATTTACCGACCGACTAGGCGATCGATAATTTATTTTTATATTACCGACTGCTTTTTCGGTCGGTATTCAGTCGAAAAATTTAGGGTTTGACCATTAGTCATAGTCGGTCGCTAATTATATAATTAGCGATCGACTCTAGGCGGTCGGTAAAAAACGGTCGGTAAAACCTGCTTTTTTTGCCATTGAAAAAATGGTCGGTAAAAAACAGTTGGTAAAATCGGTCGCTAATTACATAATTAGCGCGCGCTTTTCACCTTTATTAAAATAGTCCTATATTTATTTAATTTATCAATAGTTTTCCATATCTATTCAAATTTTGCCAATAAACTCTTAATTGGTCAAAAAATGAAAAAGAAGTCATCATTTTGGTCTTCTATTTATTTATTTTATAAATTTAGTGTCTTATCTAATAAAAATCAGCCAATTAGGCTCTAATTTATGTATTTTCCTTTCATGTTTATTTTAGTTTGTGAGATTGTCACTTTGTATGCCACATGAAAAAAAAAACACAACATCATATAGATTTCCATTGAAAAACAAGCTATGTAGATGAGACTCTAGCTTATATCGTCAAGCAAATTGAAGAGATTAGAATGGAAGATGCTAGAAACTTTGAGGAGACCAACCAGAAGTTTGATGGAATTTTCAACACTTATGGGGTCAAATCAAGAGCTTGGAGATTCAATTGGGTCAATAGACCGAATCATTTACTCAACAAGTCTATGAGGTTTGTGACGATAAGGTGGAGGAGCAAGATAGAGGTAATCTAGATGATGGAGTTGGAATGGAATTTGATATTCCATTAGGTGATGAGCAAGAAAGGAAAGTGGAAAGTATGGGGGAAGAAGGGAATGTGGAAGATGAATATGAAAATGATGATGATCATAAGGAGATAAAAGTTCTTTCTTTTCAAATATTTTCCAATATTAAGAGTTTTACTAGTCCTCCTCATGATTGCATAGATTATGATATTACTCTTCTTATTGATGATATTACTTATAATAATTCTCATGTTGAAATTGTTAGGGATCAAGAAGAAGAGAATGTTGAACTAGAAGAGAAAAGAGAAGAGAGTGAAAAGGAAGAGGATGAAGATGAAAATAATGAGAGTGAAGAGGATGATCATGACGAGTACAAAGATCTTTATGATCACTTTGATTTTGATATGGATCATCTTGTTGATGATATTGATTGTAGAGACGGAGAGATCCTAATTGAGATCAAAGAAGATGAAGATGATTATGAAAGAGATCAAATCTCCTTATGTTCAAGAAACCTCCGATCTAAAGAGTTTTACTAATCCTCTTGATAATTACATTGAGTATGATATTAATCCTCTTATTGATAATAATGAAGATGATACTTCTTTTGTATGCATTGATAGGAATCAAGAAGAGAATGAGAAGGAGGTGAAGGATAAGAAGAAGAGGAGAAGGAAATAGATGATTCAAGAGGAGGAAAGGAGAAAGAATAAGAAGAGGTAGATGAAGTCCACTTAGTTGATTGTAAGTTGGGAAGTGCATATTGCGATGGTAGGATATGTGTTGGATAGAGTTATGCTTGTTTATACTTGGATTGGTGTTGAAGTGCTTAGCAAAATTCAATATTCATCACTATTTTCCAAACTTTTAGGATTTACAATCCGAAAAAGTTTGAGGAGGGGGAGGGGGGGTTGTGATCGTTCTTCATATTTAATATTTGAAATTATTTATGATGTTTGTTGTGGATTAGAAATACATGAATTGGTGTAGAAAAATCATGATTCGAAGGTGTGAAATTTGGGTTATGATCGAGCTCCTCAAGACTTATGATCGAGTGCCCTTGAACCTATGATCGAGCTAATTCACTCTGGACACCCGGATTCGTGGCGCTTGGACACAAGCGATCGAGCGGCTGGAAGAAGATGTCCGAGCTCTGGCTCAAGGATGTCCAAGTGCTGGGCAGCATGCGATCGAGCGCCTAGTTTAACCCAAGGTATGTTGACCATTTTGATTCCTTCGATTCACCTTTATTCTCCCACTTATATATAGTGGATTCCACACACAAACACACACATTTCACACCACATTCTTGCACACACACACTCTGAAGTACACACAAGAAGAGGAGAGGAAAATTCTTGGAATTTAAGTTCTACATTTCTACTCTTCAGTTCCTTCCATAGGTATGTTTCCTATAATCCCTTCTTACTTATGCTTGTATACTTGCTTCCCTTTCCTTATTTTAGTTTGTTCTATTGTGATTGCTTGTTTAGATTGTTGTTTTGTTGGGATTTGTTCTTGGATTTGTTTGTGATTCTTGAAGTATTGGTTTAACTTAAGCATTGCAAATTATCTTTTCATCACTTTTACCAAACTTTTAGGATTCATGATCCAAAAAAGTTTGGGGGGTGTGTTTGTTTTTAAAATCTTATTTGCAATGCATGCTTATGTAGATTCTTAGTGCCTTCATGATGTTCAGACCTTGTGCTTAGTTGATGACTCGATTTTTGCTTGATATAGATTGCCATTGTTGCTAGCTTAATTAGGATAATTATTGCATGAGATATGTTTATTGTTGTGTGGATGATGTTGATAGTGCATGTTAGGTGTAGTGGATGTATAATTTGATTCATGTCTTGGTTTATATTGAAGTTGAATCTTTGACGCTTGATACATTGATGATATGAGCATGTGTAAGATGATATGAGTCATGGTCACCTAAACCCGTGAGGTTTGAGCCTTTTATGCCCGTTTCAATCTTGAACGGATGATATTTTCATTGTTGTGAGATCTACATTGTACATTTTACTCTAGAACTTGGCTTGAGTCTTGTTTGAGACCACACAAGATGATGAGTTTGCAAAGAATGATTTGAGGTCATCTTTGATATGTATTGAGTCACTTTGCCTATATTTGCCTACCATTGACATTTTATCCACTGCTTGTCATTTTGTGCCTATAGACCTTTCCTTTGGCTAACCATACTTGAAGCCATACTTCCTTCGTTTTTGGACTCTCTTGTCCCTATGATTAGTAGAGTGAAAAGAAGGAAGGAATGTGGTGAGATGATGAAAAAATTGGTTGCTAAAGTGGAAAGATATTCAAGTAGCATGGAATTGAAAAAGAAAGTGCAAGTGAAAACTTGAAAAGGTTGATCTTATGTGTTGTGAGTATGATCACAATTTGAGAAAAAGGGAAGTTATTGCTTATGAAAGTGTTGATTAGAAAAGTTCATGAAGAAGTAAGTGCTACTAGCATGAAGATTGTGATCTTTTATATGATTCCTTCTATGCTTTACTAATCATATTTAGTCAGTTTGATCCATATTTCCCTTCCTTACCAAAGTGTCAACACTACAACCTTGTGAAAGTCCTCACTGATGTGTGAACAAGTTGTCAGTTAAGTGGTGGAGAATTTGAGACTCATGCCAAGCTTATGGTAGTAGATGTATGTTGTGTGATGATTGAGTGAACCTCATACACTTGAGAGTTGAGTTATACACTTCCTAGTGAGGATCTTGACTCATTGATTTGATCTTCTGCTCATTGATTTTATGTTGAGGGTTGATTAGATGAGATTGCATTCATAGACTTGCATGATATTGAGTGATATGTTCATGACACTTGATTATGTGCTAGATGTTCATTGATACAATTATTCCCCTATCTTATCGCTTCGTTGCCCGAGGTAGTGCAATAATCTAGTTTGGGGGTGTGATTAAGGTCATAATTGTAACATTTTGCATCCATTTTGGCATGATATTGATGAGTTTATGTGCATTATTAACCCTAAAATGCTATACATTGTGCTATTAAAACTTTTTGACAAGGAAAGTGTGTTTTATAGGTGAAATCGAGCAAAAACGAGGAAATCATGATTAGAGAGGATGAGATGATGTGATCCGAGCACATGGGGAAGCTTAAATGACTCAAATGAAGATCCTAGGAAGCTTAGACGAGCCATAGGATCGAAAACAAAAAGTCGTAAATGTACGTCACAACAGACCATTGACCGAGCGTTGACTGTACTGTGTCTGAGTGCTCGTCAATTAGTGTCCGAGCGAAATCACTCTGGAGGTCAACTTCATTGGCGCTCGACCATGTGTTATGTACACTGTCCGAGCGTTGGCCTTCTGATGTCCGAGCGCAGCTTCAGATTTTTACCAAATTAAGGGCAACTTCGTCTTTTCACGCGTTTAATGAGGGGCACTTTGGTCTAAGCATTGTGGGCACTATAAATACCTCAAGGATCATATTTTCAAGCATCTAGAATTAGTCTTAGTTCATTAGATAGTTTTATAGAGAGATTAGGTAGTTACTTAGTGGGTTTTTCATTAATCTTCATACTTCTCTCTACAATTTCTTGTAATCAAACCGTTAGATCGTTGATCCGTTTATTCCATTAGATTAGTTATGTTCTTAGCTACATTTCTACGGTTCATTTTTGCATTTGGAGTTTTGGATCACAAGATAGCAATTCAAGGTAAAAGGATAGTATTTCAATTCCATCTTAATTGGTAAGTTTCTTGTAATTTTCTTACATATTAGTGTTAATGATGATGTTTACTTTCTTAATTGTTGATTTGTCTTCCCAATTAGCCATGGGCTAATTTCTTGTTGCATCGGTGTATGAATACTATGGTGTAGTTTAGTGTTCTATTAATCTCATGCATGATTAAATGATCTTGATTGATTAATTCTCTAATTTTATGATTTGATTGAATGTTTGGTGCAATCAATTGGATGTTTTGAGCCTATATGAGTTAGCAACACATGAGAATTGAGTTAATTCATGGATGTTCTTAATTGAATGTTGTGCCCACCAAGTGTTTGTATTAATGCTTTTATGTCAATGAGAATTGCTTAGAAGCTAAGACCTCTCAAATGGAGTATTGAGTGTTGTAGAGAGATCTAGAAACTTAATAGGGCTATTAGGCTTGATTAAGAAATCAAGGGATCTTGCATGCAAGGATTGATAGTATACTAGATGAACCATAATAGGATTATACTAATGCACATCTCTCCTATACTTGCTCTCTAGTCAAAGAGTGATAGTTAGAATTTTACTATTTTTTGTTTGAAAAGTAGATAGAACTCAAGAACCTTTTCTTGTCTTACTAGCTATTACTTTTGTAAATAACATTACTTGCTCTACATCGCATCGTTTCTCTGTATTCGATATTCTTATTACTTGGTCAACTTGCCGAATATACAATGTCCACATACACTTGCGTGAAAGCATACACAATTTTGGAATCAAGGATGTTACTTTAGTAGTATATTTTCTTTGTTGCTCTAAGTATTTGAGTATTTTTGGTACCTAAAAACAGAGCATGAAATAGGTATCACTATAAAAACTAAAAACTTTTACAAAATCAAATACTAAAGCATGTATTAGCAGGATAAGTCTCCACAGCAGTAAACCAGAGCATATATTAGCAGCAATTTTACAAAATGAGATACCAAGCAACTGTGTTCTAAAACCATGAGATACCAATACATCATATCCATTAAAAATAAAAATGGCATATCGTTCAAAACCCACTAAATGTTATAAACCCCAAACTTAGCATAAACCCCACAAACAAAGCATAACTATTCTTGGATAAATCCAACAAAAAATATGCTTTGTGCCAAAAAGCTAATTAATTACAAAATGAGGATATACACATCCTTCACATCTTCTTGTTCAAAATCCATAACATCATCATAAAGAAATTAACTATTTTACACTGTGTTGCCCTTGTCCTTTTTCTTGCCTTTATCCTTGTGTTTGTTTCCAGCAACAAATGAACGCACATTAGAGCCTAACATAAATTTTTTTTCCATCATTTTCAAACACATGACTAGTACTCTGATCCTCTTTTCTTTGCATAATCAGTTGAACAGTAGTAAAACTCATAGGTTGAGATCCCTGTTTCAAAAAAATAAAAACAGAATATAAGGACCAAGTGTTGTAGCATATATATTCTCTTTGACACCCAACATATTCGTAGTACCTATTCATGAATAACTGCATTTGCTACTATTGTCAAACATAAGAACAAGAAAAAGGTTTTCGATATCCATAAGCACAACATACTACTGAATGAGCAATAATTTCCTAAAATGAAAATAGTACAAAGATTTGAGAGGATCACAAATGATAAATGCTAGTCAATTAAGTTAGAATATGTGTCTAATGTATATCCAAACCAACATATCATATCAACGACCAAAAAGTGGCAATGTTACACATTATATGTGTGTACGAGAGACAGCAATGGGCAAGAGATCTTGAGAGAGAGAGAGTCTGATACACCACTCCGTAATCACCCGACGAAAAAAAAACCCATTTGGAAACTCTACACAGACAGATTCCCAGTTATGAACCATTACCTTAAACATTTCAAATGAAAATTTACAGCATTGGACCAATAAAAACCTGGGAAATTAAAGAATCCAATGATACTCAACCCTACATAGTCTAATGCCACATCTATTTAAGTTAAGGCTCATTCCACAAAACTTAGATCTCATACCCGTGTACAAGCTTCAAATTTGAACACCAAGAACATAGAGTAAATGAGAAGGGCAGAGGGCAACAACAAGTTAAACAACTTACTACTGCATTTGTGCTGAAAATCAGAGGCTAAAATCAAGAAAATTTATTCTCGAAATCACACATATTATCTATGAAATTAGTATATAGATGAAAAAAATTATAAATCACTCATATTCATCATACCTGAAAACTGGATGATTCATTCGGTGTTGGTGTATCAATAACTTGACTCAACTCTTGAATAAATTCCTCACCAAAATAATCAGCTGAACAACCAAAATATCAGTATCATTAAAGTTATTTAAATCAAAGTTATTTAAAATCTAAAACCAGAACATTACCCAAGTTCATTTCAGCATTTGTGTTTGCATCAGCATTACTTGGATTGATAGCAGCATTACTTGGAGTGTCTGCAGGATCATTACTTGGATCAACTACAGCATTTGTGGTTTCAACTTTGCAACCTCTCTTGTTGTGTCCACTTTGATTGCATTTGCTGTATTTTAAGGAAGTTTGGTTCCTCTTTGACCTTTGAGTGGTAGGCCTCCCTTTGTGTTTCTTCTTCTGTTTCTCTACAGGCTCTTCAGGCTCTCTCCTTCTAGCTTTTGCTGGTCTACCAGCTTGCCCTTCCAATCAAAGAAGACAACAAGTATTGATGTCCAGTAGATACCCATTATGTTCTCCCATTAATTGGTGTAATGGTGTAATCATAAACCATTTTGTAAGTGCTCACTCTGTAAAAAATAACATCATATTTAGTAAAACTACAATATTCTATAAAAGTAACAATGAAAAGCTCTTAAATTGCCTGTAGCATGCATCTGTAAAATCCTCAGGACTTTTGCCTTCACAATAAATAGCTCTGATAGCATGGACACATGGGGGGACCCCAGTCAAGTCCCATTTCTTACATCCACATGTGGACTTCTCCAAATCCACACTATAAGCAGTGTTCCCATAACCTCTTATTAGGTATTGATTCTCACTAGCCTTCAATGGAACCCACTCACCTAAGTGTTTCATATTTTCATGTGTTTCTTTTTGAATTTTTGGAGATAACAGTCTCTTCCACTTCTTACCTCTACACATATTAGACCTGCTCTTCACAATTCTCTTCATCAAATGCTCCATCAGCCACTCCATATTGAGCACATGCATTTCTCTTCCTGGCAAGATGCTACTGTTGTAAGATTCACACACATTGTTCATTACCATATCACACTTAGGAATGCAATTAAAGTGTGCCCTACTCCAGTGTTCAGGAGGCTTATCAGACAACACTCAACAATAGCTTGACTCAACTTTTTCAAATCATTCATTCTTTGCAAGTATTGAGGTATTGTTGTGGCTTTAGATGCTTTATACAAAGCTATCTTAAACGCTTGATCCCTAAAACTTGTATTTCTAAAGTTACTATGTAAATGCCTTACACAGTATCTATGAGAAGACCTAAGGAAAGTGTCATTTAAAGCTTGAATTAGACCTTTTTGTTTATCAGATATGAAGGTCCAAATTGAGTCATCATATATTTGTAGGTCTGTCTTGAGCAACCCCAAAAACCAAGCCCATGTGTCACCATTTTCTTTACTAACCAAAGCATATGCTATAGTACAAATTGTTATTAGGATCCACCCCAACAGCTGACAGTAAAATACCCTTATGAGGCCCTTTAAAATGACACTCATCCACCCCAACTAGTGGTCTGCACCCTAACATAAACCCCTCTTACAGGACCCCAAACATATATACTTCCTATCAAACCTATGTTCACCTGTAGAATCATCAGCACCTATGATTACAGTTGATCTGAGATTAGCTCTTCTAATTTCATTTGTATAATCATACAACAACTTATATTGCTCATCAACATCCTCACAAGTGTTCTTAAGAGCTAATTTCTTGCATCTATAACCCTGATTTGGTGAAATATTCAGGCCCAATTCATAAGAGATATCATTAATAAAGTGAGTCACTTTCTTCCCTGGATCATTTTGAAACTGGTACCCAAACCTCCCATTTAAGTGCCTAGACTTAATACTCTTAATATGAAAAGATTTTGGACAAATGTGTGTAGGGATATATGTTCTGATTTGGAATGTTTGCTCCCCAAGTATGTTCAAAGCATGCATTTTTCACTCACAACTACCCCCCTACAGTTAGCATGAACCCTAAGTTTGTCATATTTTGTTATCACAATTGGCCTCTTGTTTATTATTGCTCCTGAATGCACAACATCAATTAGCTCTCTTTTATTTGCTAAAGATCATGTTTAATGAAATTTCAGGGTCATAAAGTCTTCTAGGCTTGTAAATAGGACATTTACTACCCACTTTGTCTTTATCAGAATCTTTAGAACTATCAAAATCCTCCCCACTCTCTGCTATATTTTCATCCCTAGAATCATCATCAAGCACTTCTTCATCAGTAGAACTCAACTTCATTATCATCAACCCCCTCACTCTCATCCTCTTTGTCCTCACTACCCACATTATCACTATCAGCTAGATAATTATTGTCTTCAAAGTTATCATCATCCTCTCCCCTATCTTCTTCAATATCACCCTCCCTTTCACTCTCACTCACAATAAAAATATCTAACTCTCTACCCCTCCTAATAGCATCTCCAGAATACATTTCCCAATCATGGTCAGTACTAAGCTCCACTAGTTTACCCTCATCACTGTTCACATATAGCAAAACCATTTTATTGCTCCCCAAAAAGGCACAAAACTGTTTAAGTGACACAATATTAGATGGATTTTTGTCAACCTCATCAAATATATATATATATATATATATATATATATATATATATA